>PVKN010014977.1:0-18790 GCA_004027915.1 Capromys pilorides
TTTTTTTTTTTTTTGTATTTTAGGGAAGGGTCTACAGGGTGTTCAGGGTCTCACTACTAGATTCAGAATCGCAGCAATCCACCTGTTTATAGCCTCCCAAGAGCTGGGATTATAGGCGTGCCACCACACCCAGTCTCAATTGTCTTTCATTGCACCCTGGGGGTGGAGTCGGCATGGCAGGCCCAGGGACCAACACCCCCCCACTCCCACCATTGCACCTACTTTCAGGTGTTTTAGTCTGCTGAGCTATTTGGCTGGAGAAGTCTTTAAATAGCACCGTGCTAACAGTGGCCACCCTCCCAAACTTGTTATACGGATTGAATGAAACCGCAATCAAATGCTGGCTGGCTAGGTAGGTCAGTGCACCAAAGTGCCTGCTTAGGCAGAGCGTAGTGACTGGGGTTTGATCCCCCGTGTGCTGTGCCAGCCCTGCCCCTAGGGTGCACTGAGATGGCCATTGTGACTGCGCATGGTGGTGTGGGCCTGTAATCCCAGCACTTGCAAGGCTGAAAGCAGGAGAATCACTACGAGTCTGATCTACATAGTGAGACCCTGCAGACCCTGTACTAAATACAAACAAAACAAAACAAAATAAAGAAAAGCAAAACCCCATTAATTTACCTCACAGAACTAGAGAATACATTCCTAAAATTCATCTGGAACCAGAAGAGACCTAGAATAGAAAAAGCTATTCTGTCCAACAAAGGCAAGGCAAAGAACTTCACAATCCCTGACTTGAAATTATACTACAAAGTTACTGTGTTGAAAACAGCATGGTACTGGCAAAACCCCACAAACAAACAAATGAAAAACAAACAGTAGCAGAAAACCAGACCTGAAGATCAATTAAACAGATTAGAAAGGACAGAAACAAATTGAAGCACCATCAGCCATCTTATCTTTGGCAAGAAACCAGATACATTTACTGGGAGAAAGAAAGCCTCTCTAAGAAATAGTGCTGAAAATATTGGCTTTTTTTTTTTTTTTTTTACTTGCTGAAGATTAAAACTAGATTCATATCTTTTACCATGGGTTAAACTGAAGTTAAAATGAGTGAATGATCTTAATATTAAGAGAGAAGCACTGAATCTGTTGGGTAATAAAACAGGTAAAATTCTTTACTTATGTGTAGGTAAAGACTTTATGAACAAAACTCCCAATCATATCAGTAAAACCACAACCAGCAAATTAAGGTTTTATTCACTGCAAAAGAAACAACCAATAGAATGAGACAACCCACAAGGTGACAAAAAGTTTTGCCAGCTATTTCCCGGACAAAGGAGTAATATAAAGAATATGTGAACAACTAAAAAAGTCCAGATCCCCCAAATTTAAAGACCCAGTACAAAAATGAGCACCCAAATTGAACATACTTTTCTTAGATAAAGAAGTAGAAATGTTTCCAAGATTTAGTCTCTACAAATGGTGCTGTTATAAACATGGGTGCACATATATCACTATGGTATGAAATATTTAATTCTTCTGGAAAGATACCCAGAAGGGGAATAGCTGAGTTGAACGGGACCTCTAAGCCCAGTTTTTGTGAATCTTCACACTGATTTCCACAGTGCTTACACCCGTCCACGCTCCCACCAACAATTGGAATGGGCTCCTCTCCCCCCACAACCTCTCTAGCAATTGTTATTGGTTGATTGCTTGATTCTAACCATTCTTAATGGGGTGAGATGGAATCTCAGTGTTGCTTTAATTTGCATAACTTGAATGACCCGTGGTATGGAACATTTTTTCATATGTTTATTTGCTATTTGTAATTTCTTTATGTGAGAAGTATATATTCATCTCAGATGGCCATTTTTGGATTAGGTCTTTGAATTTGGGGCGGCTGATTGTTAGTCTTTGTATGTTCTAGATAGAAGTTCTTTTTTGTGGGCTAAAATTTTTCCTCTCTGAGGGTTTTCTTTTCATTTTTTTGGTGGTTTCTTTTGCTGTACAAAAGCTTTTTAGTTTGAAAGGGCAAAGGATAGTAGGGAAGAGAGAAACATGTAGGTTAGTTATACTATTAGCATCTCTTCATTAAAAAGGAAAGTTGTGCTAATAGCAACTGGAGAAAATTTCCTGCCCACATCTTGTACCCTGAGCTACTACTTTAATGATAATAATATGTGATGTATTAACTATTGTTATTCTATTATTTCATTATGAAATTTTGTTTTACCTTTTTTCCATAAAATAAAAAAAGGAGAAATGACAAATAACTTTACAAAAAAATGTTGACCATCTCTAGACAATGGAAAGTTGCAACTTAAAAAACAATGTAGAGATTTCATGTCATCTTCAAAAGAATGGCTATTATCAAGAAATCAACCAAAATCAAATGCTGGAGGGACTGTGGGGAAAAAAGAACCCTTCTCCTCTGTTGGTGGGAGTGCAGACTGGTGCAACCACTGTGGGAATCAGTGTGGGGATTCCTCAAAAATCTAAAGCTAGAGGTTCCATTTGACCCAACTAGTCTCCTTCTTGGTCTCTCTCTCTCTCTCTCTCTCTCTCTCTCTCTCTCTCTCTCTCCCCACACACACACACGGGACTGAATTCAGGACCTTGCACTTGCCAAGCAGGCACTTATTCCACCTGAGCTATTTCCCCAGCCCCTTCTTGGTATCTTTCGGATGGAATTAAAAACACCACACTTTGCTGATTTATGCACATCCATGTTTATAGCAGTACAATTTGTAATAGCTGACTCTTTGCAAGGGCCCTCATGCCCATCAGTTGGATGCAGAACATGTGGTTTTCAGTACAGTGGAGCACTGCTCTGCTACAAGGAAGGGTAAACTTGAGGCATTCCTAGGGAAATGGACGCATCTTGCGGCTGTACTCTTAAGTGAAATACACATATGTTCAAGTATGGAGTGGTTTCTCTGGAGTGAGAAACTGAAATTGTAAGTAAAGACAAAACTATATATTAGATATTGTGAAAGAGGAAGGAAATATTCAAATGGGTAGGGTAACCAGAGAGGAAGGAAGAGGAAAGGAAGGAAAAGGAAAAAAAAAGAAAGGGGAAAAAAATGGAAACAAAGCTTTTCTAAATAAGGTGGGGATGAGAGATTGGACGGAAAGAAGGGGAATAGGACAGAAGGAGCCCTGGGGTATATCGTGTACAGATGCAGATTCCACGTGAAGAATGTGGTCATTATGTATGTGTAAAACATGTCAACAAAATTAATTTAAAAAATTTTATTTATTTATTGGGTAGAGGGTCTCACTATGCTGCTCAGACTTGTAGTGATCCTCCTGTCTCAGCCTTCCCAGTGTTGGAATTACAGGCACATTCCAGGTCTTGGTGGCCAGCTTAATAGGCCTGAGGGTGGGGACAGCACAGCATGCGGTACCAGGGGTTGAACTCGGGTCCTTGGGCTTGCAGGCAGGCACTTAGAGTGCTGGGCTGTCTTCCCAGCCCAGTTCTGACAGCTGCCTGTGCCTGTCATCTCAGCACTTTAGGAGGCTGATGTAAGAGGTTCCAGCCTAGCCTCAGCCATCCCACGACTTAGTGGTTTTCTATCTCAAAGTAAAACGGCTTAAGAAGGTGCCACGCGTGTAGCTCACTGCCCAGGCCCTAGGTTCAACGATGAGCACAATCATTGCCTACTGCAAGCGTGTAATGAAAAAGAAAGTTTTTTAATCTGAAAATAGAAATAAAAAAGAAGGAAAATTAGAAAAAGAAAAAAGAAAAAAATTAAAAAAAAAAAAAAAAAGCCTTTCCAAGCACACAAACAAAAAGAACAATGAATCCAAAAAGTTCCTTCGAGTGTTGGGGTTGATCCTTTCTTTCCAGAATTTGGGGTGCTGTGCTGGAATCCACCAGATATGGGGGTGGGGATAGTACACCACACTGGAGCCCTTTTCGTTTCTATGCTGTGTGTGTGTGTGTGTGTGTGTGTGTGTGCGTGTGTGTGTGTAGTGGTTGATACATTGTGTCAACTTGGCTGCATGCCTGGTCCTTGATACATTTTATCAATTTGGCCCCATTGCCTGGCTCTTTCACACTGTGAACCATGAGGGCCCTGCCCCAGAATAGCTCAGTTTGGACTTTATCTCCTATGTCTCATCATGAAATTTTCCTGTGGCCAGTCCTCTACCACACGAAGGGGAGGGGCTGTTCTTTCATCCAGACCAACAGTAATGCCAGGACGGTTTAGCGTCAGGTCACATCCATATTGCAATAGTCTCCACGTTGGTGTCATGCTAACATTCATATGTTGGAAATTAATATGCAGCGTGGTGATGTGAAGACGTTACCACGGGCTGAAGGCTCCATCCACCCTTGGTGGCCTCATCAGGGAGGCTTGGGCAGGCTGCTGGGCCCCTCCCACAGTGAAAGGACGTGGCCACAAGACCCCACTTAGGAGGCAGAGCGTGTGTTCACCAGACATGGAATCTGTTGGTTCCCTGGTTTTATCCCCAGACTCTAGAACTGTGAGCAAACATTTGGTCACCCAATGCTAAGTGGAAATGTACTTAGCATGGCAAGATACATAAAACTCACAGCACCCCTCCCCCTCAAGGTCAGCTGCTTAATGGTGACATGTTAAAGCATCTCCCTCTAAATGGGCCCACCGCCACCACTATCCTTTTATGTTACACAAGTAATGCATTTTAAAGTATAATGAGCTGAAAGTGAAAGCCTTCCCTCTAATTCCACACTTTTAAAACAAACAACGTCAATTCAGTTGTTTGAGATTTCCCTTCGGTTTTACTTTCCTAAGCCAATATTAAGGTTCAGCCTATATTTTGGATGGGTCACCGAAAAAGGTCGAAGAACCAGACAATGTATTGTGCAGTAGAAGTGTGAAGTAGCCTGGCCCGTGTGATTTGGGACCAAAAATGTTATTTTCAAGCATTTCAGTGATGTATTGGCGTGTAGTAAGCTAGCCTAAAAGTCGGTGCTTAAAGTAACAGCCGCTGTTTATTTGTGATTCTGTCGCTGGGGGTAGGTTTTTCACTCTGTCTTCCCTTTTGGTTTCTCTTGCAGGGGAACCAGATGCCTTCCAAGGTAGACCTGGGGTCCCGACTGTGCCAAAGCAGGAGCTTCTGGTCTTCCTGAGGTGTAGGCACAGAGCCACATCCTTTATATCCTATTGATTAAAAGTAAATCACAGATCCAGCCTAGCTGCAAGGGCAAAAGTATGAGGCCAGGAACTGTGGGTTACTGAAGTCACAATTTGACAGGTCTCTTAGTTACTCTTCACTCTTTGCTGGGACAAATACCCGACACACAAGCTTAGGGAAGGAAAGGTTTATTTAGCTCACGGTTGCTGGAGGTTTCAAGACACTGCCCTGCCCTACAGGGTCTGGAGGAGGGGCTGGGATGCTGCTGTGTCCAGGATGATCCACTCTATGTCGCTAAGAGAGTACACTAGGCTAAGGTTGAGGGGGGTGGGGGAGGCCCATGCTGTCAGTTTAATATTGGCCCCACCCCTCAAGCCCCGCCCCGGTCCTCTGGCCCCACTCCTGGAGCCACCCCTTTGACAACCCCATGATTTACATGAGGCTTTGAGGGGACAACTAGATACAAACCCTAACAACAGGTCTGGCCACAGATGTATGGTTTTAGTTCCAGATTAAAGAGAAACTCCTGGGAACTGCTTAGAATAGTGAGAGACTTCAGTCAAACGATGTATCCTGGAACAGATTATAATTACGCATCTGTGGCCGTGTTACAAAGTGTAATAAAATCAAAGATTATCTATACAAAATTGGTAGGAATTTATTTTATGAATATTTACTTAGCTACTGCCACATAATAAGCTATTATGACTTAGATCTAAAATGCTCCCCCAAATTCTCATGTATGTGGGGGCCCTGGAATGGACTTGTAGGTGGTGGGTCTCGGGGTACGTGTTCTGGAAAGGACTATTCGGGTCCCCTGCCCCTTCCTTGCCTCTGCTGCCTGGATGCCGCGCGCTGAGTTCTTTTCTTTGGCCATGCTGCTCTGCCAACTTGTGTCTGTGCTGGGGTCGGCTGCCCAGGGTCAGAACTGTGAACCTCTTCTTTAAATTGTGGGTGTCAGGGATGTCATCCTTGTGATGGGAAAGTGCTAAAGCATACAGATTGCAGTGACCCAGGCCCCGCCCCTGTAGGGTACCCAGAGTAGATGCAGGTTTGTCCATCCTCATGACACTCACCATGCAGGATGTAGATAGGCACCAAATACAGTGACATAGGAAGGCTTTTAGTGCTTAAGCGAGCTATGTCTTGGGCAAATCCTGACAAAACCCCCTACATGCTAGTATTTTAAAACAATAAACATGTGTTGTTCTGCATGAGGGTGGGTGGGTTGCTTGGGAAGATACGGGGTGGGGTCAGGTCTATTCCAGTTGCATTTCAGTGTGGATGGTCAGTTAGCCTTCTGGTGCTGGATGGCACAAATGTAGAAGACTAGGCCAAGCCACGGAAGCGCAAGTACAACCTCTGCTTGTGTCCTGCTTGCTTATGTTCCACTGGACACAGTAAATCACATGGCTGATTAGTGTTGATGAGAAAAAGATGCATGCTGTCAGTACACGGAGGAAGTGAAGATTTTGAGATGAGTCTAGTGGATGTCATGAGTGAGGAGGAGGTGACAGGGCGCAAGGCTGTAGAGCGAGGGAGGGGCCCTGAGACTCAGCGCCTACTGGATAAAGGCGTTAAACTGCATCTAAGAGCAACATAAAGCCCCTGGGAAGTTTGAAGCACAAGAGCCATGTGATCAGTTCACCTGTTTGAAGAGATATTGTCCAAAGAATGGATTGGAAGAAGAAAAAGAGAAGACAGAACTGAGAAGCTACTGCAGTGTCAGCATGGTAGTTTGACTTGGACAGGAGAAGGGCAGTAGAATGGAAAGGCCAGGGTTTGGAGAGTATTTTAGAAATGCTTTGACTTGGCTGTGGTTGGATATGAAGTTGAAGACTGACTCAGATTTTTAGCATTGACAACAGGGTGAATATAGATACCTTAATTACAGTGGAGAGAATCTGGCAAGCCAACAGATTTAAGGAGCTAGATTAAAAGTTCAGTCTTGGACACACTGCATTCCACATGCTTGTGAGACAATACTCATAAAATACCAGGATATAAACTTAACAGGCAATGTGCAGAATCTATATGAATAAAACTATAAACCTCTATTGAGGCCCATAAAAGAAGATTTGAATCAATGGGGTGTCAAACTTTGCACTTGGATAAGAAGACTCAAAATTGTAAAGATGTCAGTTCTCACTAAATAAATCTATAAATTCAAGGGAATTTCAATCAAATTTCAATAGTATTTTTTCTTGAAACTTTTGGAAATTACAGGGAGCATTCTTTAAACTAAGAATAATGAGAAATAACTTGCTCCACTATATATTACAATGTGTTATAAAACAATGAAACCTACTTCAGTGAAAGACAGACGTAGAAGCAGATCGATAGATCAACGACATGGAAAAAAGTATAAAAATAGATCCATAAATAGATGAAGATTTAGTTTATTACAAAGATAGCATATCCAAGTTGCAGAGATTTCTCAATAAGTAGTTTAAGGACAGGTGGATAACTTTATGAAGAAAATGAAAATGAAGAAAATTTATGGTCAGTCACCAGGGTTTCTCTCTTTGCGTTTGCTATATACTCGTCCACAGTTTCATGATAGCATAGTTCGGTAAGTTATACTCATATTGCTGTGCTTTTGATTTTCCCCTTTTTGTTCTAAACAATAACTTCAAAAGAAAATGTTTACTTAGCATTCTTTGATAAATGTATGACTTTCTCTCCAGGATGTGGACTTGTTGGGTAAGAAAGTATGCCCTGACAAAAAAAGTTTGGCTGAATTTCCTTTGGAAATTCCAAATGATGCTCCAGCAGCAATGGATAAGAAAAGAAAATAAACTTAATTACACCAGTCCTTCCCCTAGGCATGCTTAGTCGGCCACCAAGACCAGACGTGGTGGTGCACACCTGTAATTCCAGTGCTGGCGAGGCTGAAAACAGGAGGATCACTATGAGTCTGAGCTGTGTGGTGAGACCCTGTACCAAATGCATAAAAAAGAGTAAAATAAACATAAATAAAGCACATAGGTCAGATTAGTAAAAGCAAAAGCAGAAATGAATGAAAGAGAAAGAACCAGAGTAGCGACGATCAATAAACCCAAAGTCAGACTTCTTTTGAAAGATGGGCAAAACATACAAACTCTCTGCAAGTTGACCAAAGCAAAGAAAGAGGACACAGAAATAGTTATGGGTTGAGGTGGACGATACTGTGTAGTATGGCTACAGAAAGAGTGTTTTAAAATTTGGAGACCAGCTGGTACAGAGACCACTTAGCTACGAAAGGCATGCACTGAGGCGAAACTCACAAGCGGTGAAAAGCATCGTTGCAATTCCTTTATAAGGCATCTTTAATTTTTTTTTTTTTTAAATTTGATACAGGGTCTCTCTACCCAGCTCAGACTTGTAGCAATCCTCCTATCTCAGTCTCCCCAGTACGGGGATTACAGGTGTGCACCACCACACCATGTTTTGGGGCCAGTTCAGCAGGCCCAGGTTTTGGGGCTAGCATGGTACGTGCTACCAGGGATCAAACCTAGGTTTATGTGCGTGCCATGCAGTGCCTAGACCCCCTGCCGTGTCAGGCATCTTATCTTACAGGTGAATATATAATTTTGCAAAAATTAATGCTTTTTTAAATTCAGCTTTGAATCTTATTTTCTTTTCTTTTTTATTTATTTGTTTTTAAACTAGTGGCCGACTCATGGGAGAAGAAATTCTGAATGTTGAGAGAGCTGGCTGAGGTGCGCGGCAGGCTCCCTTGGCTCATGGGAGGTGCAACAGCCTTGACTGGAGTGATAAGAAGAGCTCCCCACGTGGCTGAAAATGCTGGGCCACCTCTCTCCTTTCTCCTTTCCTTTAAAAATACAAAAAGACAGTGGCTGTGACTCATCCAGACAGCTGGCACTGACAACAGTTCTACAAAGCACTGTACATGATTCTAAAGTAAATCCTGAGGGGATTTGACTCACTTTGGGAGATACAAAAACTACATGTTTCATTATATAGGTCTTGCTTTAACTTGCCCTTAACCACCCAGCAGAAAAGTTTAATCTTGACGCATAAAACGTAAGGGTAGTTTAGTAAGCTGAGCCGTAAAAGGCTCTAATCAACAGCTTCCAATATTGCTGATTTCACCAGTAACCCACTGCAATTATGGAACATTTGACTATGTATATAACTACCTTCTCTTAGATCAAAGAGAAGAAATCTATTGTACCAATAACCATTAGAAAATTTATCATGTCTACACCCTGTGCCCTGTATAACTACAATGAGGATAACAATATGCACTATATCAATTACTGTGAATGTACTACTAGTGTGTTTTGAAACTGTCACGTTGTAATTTCTTATCAAAAGTAATTAAAAATTAAAAAAATAAAAATACGAAAAGAAATGTAATGGTTCAGGTAGAGTTGAATCAACATATAGTAAGTGTTTAGATGATGTGATTCAATTATATGACTTTACACCCATTCACTTGAAAATTTTAGAAGAAGTGGACAAAAATGTCGTAGAAAACACAAGTGACTGAAATTGGTCCAAGAAAGCCAAGAGAAAACACTTGTAAAACATAGCAGTGGCAGTTAAAGGCCCACCTACCAATCCAGCCCTCCCCTTCTGTCACCTAGACTAAGGCCCTTGTAGCTGTACAGCAAGTTCTACCTGATCCCAGGAAATCGCGTTATTTCAGAGCACAGAAGACTATTAAGGATTCACCAGATTATTCCTGGAAATAAAGTAATATTCAGGAAAACAGAATAATAAGCTGATTTCTTTTTTTGTTTTTCATTTATGTATTTGGTCCAGGGTCTCACTATGCAGCTTGGACTTGTAGTGATCCTCCTGTTTTCTGCCTCCCCAGGGCTGGGATTATGGGCATGTGCCACCATGCCTGGACTCTGTTGGGGCTCAGCACACCCAGGGGCAGGGCTGCTGTGGCATGTGGGACTGGGGATCGAACCCTGGTCCCTGCACTCATTTTTGAATATAGGAACAAAAGAAAGAAATAAAAAATGAAAATAACAACATTAACAACAGCAGCAAGTTGCAGAACACTAGATGGTTGAATCTGGTCATACATTGAGAGGATACTACATTTTGATAAAGAAAGATTTATCCGAGTAGCTCAAGCATGGGAATGAATATAACTATTGATGTAACTCACTACATTGCAGACTAAAATGAAAATCATCCAATTGATTCTGGGAAGACATTTGCTAAAATGTAACATTTTTCAGTGATTAGAAACATTGGATAGATATAAAAAGTATTCGACATACAATGCACAACTAATGTTAGACTTTTTGGTGACCATTTTAGCAACATCATTAAAGTGAGAGGCGACACACTGGTGTCTATGCTGCTGATTAATAATTCTAGCCGATGTAATAAGATGAACTAGGACAGGGATTGGTACTGGACAGGAGGACAGAATTTCCAGAATGGTATTAACCGAAACATGAAAATATTATTCTTTTCTTTTCAGTCACATGTTTTAATTTTTAATACAAAAGGAATGTACTATATTTGCTGCTTTATAATTCAAATATATACATATGTGTGTTATGTTTATTAAGGTACATATATGCTGTATGAGTTAATGAAGTTGTTTTAACCAGGTCCCCATCGATTAACTTTTTTTTTTTTTTTTTTTCCTGTTTTGAACACTTCTTTGCCTATTTTCCTGTATTTGAAGAATAAGAAACCTTTTATTGCTAGATTGGAAAGGGTTCAGTTAGTGGATGTGTGATGCATGCCTGTAATCCCAGCACTCTGAGGGGCTGAGGCAGGGGATTACAAATTTGAGTTTAGTCAGGACAACTTAGCAATACTCTCTTAAAATAAACAGTAAAAGGACGGGGAACATGGTTCAGTGAGAAGGCCTTTGTTTCAATTTTTAGTTATTATTATTATTATTATTATTATTATTATTATTATTTAAAATGTATTTAGTACAGGGTCTACAGGATCTCACTACAGACTGGACTTGTAGTGATTCTCCTGTCTTCAGCCTCCCAAGAGCTGGGATTATAGGTGCGCCATTCCATGCCTAGTCTCAATCGCAGTCTCAGTGCACCCTGGGGGTGGGGCCGGCGTGGGCATGCTGGGACCGAACCCCAGCCACTGTACTCTGCCTAAGCAGGTGCTTTAGTTCGCTGAGCTATCTGGCTAGCCCTTCAATTTTTAGTATTGGAGAGAAAACAAAACACAACACAGTAATACAGAGCAAGAACAGCAAAGCAGCCCGGGGGCTCCTGGGTTGTGGGTTACACACACTGCTACAGCTCTCATTCCATGGCAAACGCCTTAGCAGCAAAAAGGGAAGGGTTAGCGGCACACACTACAAAGTGGACGAATCTAGGGAATTGTGCTGAATGAAAAACATAATTAAAAAGGTGACATTTTATTATTCCCTTTATATCAACATTTTAAGGGATATCTTTTGTTTTTTCTCCTCCCAGGCTTATTGAGGTATAATTGGCAATAAAATATTGTGTACACCTAAGATATAATGTGATGCTTTGATATGTGTATGTATTTTAAGATAAAGACCGTAATTAATCTAATTAACATTTTTTCTAACTAACATTTGATCACTTTCCACAGTTACCTTTTTCTTGTGTGTGTAACAATGTTTGCAATTCTGTCCTCTTGGTAAATTTCCAGTATGCTGTACAGTATTATTAATTATAGAAAACATATGCATGAAACATCCTAGAACTCATTCATCTGCATAGATGAGACTTGATATCTCCCCCATGTTTCCTGCCCCATCTCCTCTGTCAACCATCGGAACCATTTATTTCCGTAAGAGTAAGTTTTTAAAGATTTCCCATCAGTAGGTGTCAGGGGAGGTGGCTCAGTGGCACAAGTGCCTGCCTGGCAAGCGCAAGGTCCTGAGTTCCACACCCGGTAAAAGAGTCTATGTGTAAGTAAGATCACGTCGTGTTTGTCTTTTTAACCTATTTCACTTAGCGTCTTTCAGGTTTAGTCACGTTGCTGCTAATGACAAGAATTCCATAGTTCTAGCGACTGAAAAATATCCCACTGTCTGTCTGTGTGCCTATGCGCACATGCAGGTGTATGTCTGCCTGCACTTCCATTCTTGTTGTGCTCCGCCCACCCATCTACTTGAACACCTAGGTTGATTTCTCATCTCAGGTCCTGTGACTAAAGCCGCTGTGAACACGGGGTGCAGGTGTCACTGAGCTACTGATTCTGTTTCCTTTCTCTCTATCCTCAGAAGCAGTGCTACAGCTCACATTGCAGCTGCTTGGGACTGTGTCTTAGTTACTATTTTCTCATTGCTGGGACAAACACCAGACACACAAGCTTAGGGGAGGAAAGGTTTATTTAGCGCACAATTACAGGAGGTTTCAAGACGCTGCCCCACTCTATAAGGTCTGGAGGAGAAGCTGGGGTACTGCCGCATCCAGGATGATCCGCTCCATACCGCCGCCTAGGATTGAGGCAGGAAGAACCTCTGACAGCGAGCACTGTCCGTTTAACTGTTCTCACCTCTCTTGGCCCCGCCCCTCAAGCCCCGCCCCTCAAGCCTCGTGCTTGACAGCCCCATGATTTACATGAGGCTTTTGGGGGACAACTAGCTATAAACCACAACAGACTGCCATAGCATGTTGCATAATGGCTCTACAACTATACAGTGGACTCTTTTTGTTTTTGTATTTTAGGGTAGGATCTACAGGATGTCCAGGGTACCACTACTAGATGGAACACATAGTGATCCACCTGTTTACAGCCTCCCAAGAGCTGGGATTACAGGCGTGCACCACCAGGCTCAATCTCAACTACCGGCTCAACACACCCCACCCCCTGCCACGCCAGGCCTGGGAATCAAACCCCTGGCCCCTGCGCCTGCTTGCAGGTGCTTTAATCTGCTGAGCTATTTGACCAGCCCTGTTATACAGTGGACTCTTTTTTTTTTTTTTTTTTTTTTTGGTAGGACTGGGGTTTGAACTCAGGACCTTGTACTTGCCAGGCAGGTACTTGTGCCATGGAGCTATCTCCCCAGCCCTATACAGTGGACTCTTGACTTACAAACTCAACTGGTGCCCTAGGGCTGGGTGTAACTCAAGCTGTCAACTGAAGCTCAGGCTCCTCTACATGACCTTTAAAGTCTCTCTCTGGTACACAGGCAGATCTCTGTGTCCACAGAGAGCCATTAGCCTTGGATTTCTCAATTAACCCATACAGCAAAAGATGTTGTAATGTTCCTTCCAGGACTCTTTAAGGGCTGGATCTGTATCTGAGACCACCTGGAAGCACAGGCGGCCGGCATTCGGGTCATAACCCAAGACACTGGTCATAAGTTAAAACTAAATTCTGGCCACAACCCAAGCTGTTCATATGTTGGGCTGGTTGTCCCTCGAGGGTCCACTTATGTGGTAGTTCTTTCATACCTTCACCACCGTTCATTCTGTTTTGCCTTTTTCTGTTACTCAGTTTTATAGGCGACAGACTATCTTTTTGGGGCTATATGTCATGGTCATCGTTTCTACTGGTTTTGGCCAGTAACCATGGCGGGAGAGGCTGCGTGGGGCAGGCTGGTGAAGCCTGCGGTGGATTGGCTGCTGGAGCCTTGGGTGGAGCGACCTGGTACCCGTGTGCATAGGGGTGGGAATGGAGGCTGGATCCGATCAGCTGGCCTGGAGTGTGCGTCTGTGTGGACAAGCCTGGCACCTGTACCTGCAGAGGTGGGGCCCGAGGCCTGGATCTAGGGGAGCTGAGGGGAGCCTGCCCTCATGGAGCAGGCTTGGACTCCGCAGTGCTCTTTTGTCATATGCTCAGCTCCCTGATGAACTTAATCAGCAGTTAGAATTATCTCTACACTTCCAGAAAAGTCTATGTGCTCATGATTTATTTTTCTTTTATATTTTGTTGTGCTTGATTTACTTTTTTTTTTTTTTTTTTTTTGTCTTTTTGAGACAG
Source organism: Capromys pilorides (assembly GCA_004027915.1). Lineage (NCBI taxonomy): Eukaryota > Metazoa > Chordata > Mammalia > Rodentia > Capromyidae > Capromys > Capromys pilorides. The sequence goes on from PVKN010014977.1 coordinate 13,981, forward strand.
GGTCTCACTATGCAGTTCAGGCTGGCGTTGAGCTCACTTTTGTAGCCCGGGCTGGTCTTGAACTCACACTGATCCTTCTGCCTCAGCCTCCCAAGTGCTGGGATTATAGGTGTGCACCACCATGCCTAGCTCCGATTTATTAATATTTCATCCATAATTTTGTAAGCATTTTTAATCATAAAAATGACCACTTATTATTATACTTTGGTTTTTTTTTTTTTTTTAACTTCAGTACAGGTTCTACAGGGTCTCACTACATAGATCAGACTCATAGAGATCTGCCTGTTTCAGCCTCCCAGGAGCTGGGATTTCAGGAATGCACCACCATGCCCAGTCTCAATCGCAGTCTCAGTGCTCCCGGGGGCAGGGTTGGCACCTTACTTTGCTTTTTGTCTTAGAGCTTTGCATAGCAAAAGGATTGGGAGCCACTGATTGTAATCTTTGTCCCAGGATAGAGCTCAAAATATACCTTTTACAGTATGTGCATATGAGTGCACGCATGTGTCTTAGTTTCTTGTTACTGAGACAAAATACCTGATACTCAAAGCTCAAAGAGGAAAGGTTTCTCTCATCCCATGGCTTGCCAAGGTTCCAGTTGAGAGTCAGCTGGCTTCAAGCAAGGGTCACATGGCAGAAGGCTGTCTCTGAGGAGAAACACTTCATGACAGAACAGGCAGGGCAGATGGCAGCAAGCATGAATAGAAGCAGCACCCGACGACAGCACCCCTCTTGCTGTCCCTAGGTGCTGTCCGGCTACGTGAGCCTAGGGCAGGCGGCTCTCATGCTCAGGGTGGGTCTTCCCCTTGCTGACACCCAGAACTCTGCCAAAGCAGCCAGTAACCACACGTTCCTCGTACCGTTGTCACACAGTGAATTCCGGCGTTGCATGCTCTAGATCCAGGCACCTGTGGAAAACTCTACCCATGGCTGAGTGAGGCTTTGGGGGGACATCTGGGCAAGGCCATAACAGCATCTATACTGGGGAGAAACTCTAAGTGGGCACCAGGGACAGAGAAATGGGAGCCACACGCAAGAAAAGAGGCAAATTGTTATATATTGAACTCAGACACTATAAGTTATCTACTGCTGTGTAATGAATACTGTAAGATAACAGTTTAAGGCAACACACATTGACTTTCTCACATTTCTGTGGGTCAAGAGTCTGGGCATCGCTCAGTCACGCACTCTGCTTAGGGTGTGACAAGCCTGCAATAAATATGCCTATTAGGGTTTGGGTCTTATTATAGGTGCAAATGTAGAAAGATCTGCTTAAAGCTCTCTGTGGAGAGAGAGAGACAGAGAGAGAGAGGAGAGGAGAGGAGAGGAGAGAAGAGGGGGGAGAGAGAGAGAGAAAGAGAGAGAGAGAGAGGCTTTAGTCTGTTAACTTGATGGGGCCTTACATAATGCTACCTAGTCTCAAATGTGACATCTTATCACCTTTGTCATATTCTACTGGGCGGAAGTGTGTGACAGGTCCTACCCACAGTCAGCAGAAAGGAATTATGAAAAGGCCTGAACACCAGGAGTGGGGACCGCAGGAGCCACGTGAAAGTTTTTCTGCCTGAACACCTGACATCTTGTCTCGCATGATCATTTGAGAGTGGGTTGCTGTAATCAAGAACTGAATCTACTGCCAGATAGAGAGCTAAATGAAATACAAGATCTAGAAAGATCAAACAGAACTAGGAAACTTTTGAACTTTTATTTGCAAAATACAGGGGGGAAAATCACCATTTGTTTGAGAAAAGCTAGTATCACCAAAGACAGGGCAGATTAACTAAATGTAAAAAAAAAAAAAGGCCCTAAGCAGGAGAGTTAAGGGAAAGAAAAAAAAATGTTAGCAGCAGTGTTAGCCTTGCTTGGAGGACTCAAGAGTCTATTACAACCATAAAAGAGGAAAGGAAAGAAAAACAGGAAACCAGAAGACCTAAGAGGTTGCAGTGAAGTCATGGAATTAAAAGGCAGAAAGAGAGAAATGCTTCCAGAATGCAGACTAGTGGGATGAAGAGATGCCAAATTATGTGAAATAGTCTAAGAGCAGGGGGAGTACTCAGGGAGCTTGTGCAACCAGCCTAATAGCTGTTCCAAAAGGAGACAAGAGACAGGGTAGTGGCTTAAACAATAGCAGCAACAATGGAAGAAAATTGCCTAGAGGAGAAGGAAGACATAAAACGCCAGGCGACATTAATTTAAAATCCCACTCTAGTACCTGAGAATAAACAGAAAATTGTTAACTCTTGACGAGGAAAGAAACAGGGTTCCAAGAAAAGAGAATTATTTTGATTTCAGACCTCTCAACACAATGCTGGGTACCAGGAGTTCAAAATTCTAAGAGAAAATTATTTTGAATCTGAAATTCTCTGTTAAGGCAAGCCAAACTAGTGTAGAAAAATTAAAGACACTTTCATATATACAAATGCATATGAATTTTCCCACTCAGAGCCTTCTCTGAGAGTGTTACTGTAGCATGTATTCCAACACAATGAAAATAAGAAAAAAGAACATCTGAGACATTAAAAAACCAATTGTATAACCAATCAGTGAATTAGATAAAACTGGAACTGTGCACAACTTAGAATAAAAATAAAAAATAATAAGATAGTTATTTTCAATGCAGAGAGTGGGAAGGGGGATCCAGGCGGACAAGGGCCGTGCATTCTGGGATTTCCTAGTATTCAAAGGCACCACAGACATTAGCAAACATGGTGCAAAGAACAGGGTAGTTTGTGTCAGTTTAAAGATAACCTGTCTAATAAAAACATTGCATCATTACCATCATCATCATTTCTCTCTCTCTGTGTTTAAAACTAAAAAAAGAAAACTTCATACAGTCCAGGCACAGTGGCGCTCACCTCTAATCCCAGCACTTGGGAGGCTGAGACAGGAGGATCGGTGTGAGTTCGAGACCAGTCTGGGCTACAAAAGTGAGCTCAATGCTACCCTGAACTGCATAGTGAGACCCTGGCTCAAAAAGATCAAAAGAAAAAAAAAAAAAAAAAAGAAAAAGAAAAAGAAAGAAAACTTCATCAATCCTGTGGGAATCAGAGAAAGAATAGGAAAATAATCTAGAAAGCATAACAATAGAATATACAAGATGTCGTGGCAAAATAAAGTGAAGTATTCAGATCAAATGTGACTAAGTTAAATTTGTCTGTGGAAAAGCAGAGCAGCTACCGTTGGTGACTGTGTACTATGGTATGTGCACCATGTTAAAAATTGAAAGAGATCACTTTATTTGAAGCCAATAATGAACTCTGCAAGGTAGATTTTATTTTTAATCTCACATTAAAGAGGAGAAACTGAAGTTTAAGAAAGAGTCGGACATTTGCTTCAGGAGTAGAAGCCAGCCTCACACTCAGGCTTTGGATGCTGCTAAACTGCTACTCAGCTTGGGTAGAAAGATAATAGGTGCGTGCGATTTTAAGGTCACAGACTAAGACAAAAAATGCCATGCTAGTGCTTACCTAGCACGTGGAAGCCCTGAGTTGCATCCTATAGTGTGAGCTCATGCATGTGCATACACACACATGTAACACATGTGTAACATACAACACACACGCACACGTGCACATACAATGCACATACGTACACACAACACATGCGCACACACAATTCACACACATGTACACACATGCACACACTGTCTTAGTTACTTTTTACTCACCGCTGGGACAAATACCCGACACTCAAAATGAAGGAAGGAAAGGTTTACTTAGCTCACAGTTGCTGGAGGTTTCAGTCCATATTTGGCTGGCCCAAGGCTGAGTGGAACAGGGCAGAGAGCAACCAGTTCATGGTGGCAGAACAGCAACAATCGTGACAGAGGCAACAGACCAACCAGGGCGCAGAGAGCAACAATGTGAGTCTGTCTCTCTGTCTCTCTTTATATTACATTCAGGCTCTCTGCCTCAGCCTATCCACCTTAGGCCACACCAATAATCTCAGCCATACTCAGACTGATAATCCCATCAATACTAAAACACATAATCCCAGTGTATCATGACTCAAGTCTCAAACTCTAGAAGTTCCCACCCCATGATTGCATGAGGCTCTGAGGGGACAACTAGACATAAACCATAACACACACAAATTCTCATGGTAAAGGACTGAAAGATTTACTGAGCAATTGGCAAAGGTGAAAGGAGACAGGGCCAATAATATTATTACCAAATGATGTGGAACAGATTTGAGAATACTGCATAAAAACCTCAGTGTGTGTGTGTGTGTGTGTGTGTGTGTGTGTGTGTGTGTGAATGCATGCTTACACTGCACTGTGGAATATTGATTGCAAGAGTGGGGTATGCCAATCGATTATTTGAGTTGTTATACAGAGCTATTTTACCTGTGTAATTATGCAAAGGTGTAGCCAAGACAGAACAGACCCGCCCTTGACCTCGAGGAGTTTGTCTGCTGAGCTGGGGAACAGGCAGGTGCTGCCTGCCTGCAATGCAAGCTGGGGCAGAAGACGGGTGCAGAGGCTGTGTACCGTGCTGGGTGGGTGTGAAGCTCAGCCTCAAAGGCCGGAGAAGACAGGAAGCTCTTCCACAGTGGTGTCACCAGGCAGCCTCTCTCATCACCTTTGACCACGTCCCCTTCCCACCTGGGGAGGAGGGCAGGGCATCAGGAAGCGACACAGGAGAGTGACAGTGTCACCCATGTGTCTCCTGTGCAAAGCAATGTGATGTTTTCAATCTGAAAGGAAAAAAAAGCCCCTCAACTTTTCTTCTTTCATTCCAACTGTCCTTTGGACATTGCTATGACGACAGCACCTCTCCTCCTCCTCCTCCTCCTCCTCCTCCTCCTCCTCCTC
>PVKN010014978.1:5568-18892 GCA_004027915.1 Capromys pilorides
TAACATAAAATGTAGAGACAGGGCCGGGGAGATAGCTCAGTAGAATAAGCACCTGCCTGGCAAGCGTAGGGTCCTGAGTTCAATCTCCAGTACTGGAAAAAAAAAAAAAAAAAAAAAACTAGAGGTGGTTTCATTCTCTTATTGATTTTCTTCCTTTGATAATTTGGAAGTCACGTCAAAACCTCACATAAAAAAAAACTTGTAGTTCTGTAAAGGGCCAAAAATGTCAAGCAGTTAATACTCTAGCTCATAAAATGCTGGATACGTATTTTTTACATCTCCATCCTTCTGTATGTTTGAACTGAATGAAGCACCAGAGGCTCCAGGACTGGAAGGAGTGCCTGGGATTATGATATTTATCTGCCTCGGACTCCTGAAGTGGAGGATGTTTCCCTCTGTTTCTCTGCTCCCCGTCTGTATACCAGGAGCACATAGCTGATAATGCAGCCCCCAAATGGTGGAGGAGGGTCCCTCCTATAGTAACCCCTCGTTGACCTCGGGCACCTCCTTGGCCCTTAGCTTCCCTGTCTGTAACCCAGAGGCACTGGTACTGAGCCACTATGAGGTCCATGTCACACCAAAAACATATCATCTCTGCATGGAAACATGAAGAACGTCGCAGGCCCCTTCTCGGAGCAGGATTTGCTCTCTGTAATGTGGCAAGGGGCTGCTAGAACTCCTGTCGGAGTAGATATTTTAAGCTTCACTAAATCAAAAATGGGGGTGGGGGGGTCAGATAGCTCAGCAGCCTAAAGCACCTGCTTAGACCCCCAGAGTGCGCGGAGACAGCAACTGAGACTGGGCGTGGTGGCGCAGGCCTATAATCCCAGGACTTGGGAGGCTGAGACAGGAGGATCTGTGTGAGTTGGAGACCAGCCTGGACTACAAAAGTGAGTTCAAGGCCAGCCTGCATAGCAAGACCCTGTCTCAAAAAGACAAAAAATAAAATAAAAACAAAAAAATAAAACCTTATGCAATACTGAGCAGTGGTCAGACAGAGTTCAAGAAACTTCTTTGTAATCTAATTGTATGCAGCCTTCTGCCTAAAGATATACAGGCGCAGCACCATAATTCATTTTGTGAGAGCAACATGGTGGGCCTCTCCATCCCCTCAGCACTCCCAGCAGGGTGACAACACAATTTCCCCGAGGTGACAGCCTCAGGCCCTGTCTCTTCAGCAGCGCCATGTTGAGTGTGCACTGAGTTTCCTCAACTCCCTCTTTCCGGAAAGACACCTGTCAACCCAGAAACCGAAAGTCAAAGTTTCTGCTTTACCAGTCAACACTTGAGACCAAAAACTTACAGAATCAAGCTTTCAGATAGGAACGAACTCCACCTTTGAGACCTGAAACTAAATCCATTGTTTTTGCATTTCTCGGTGACAGAGATTCAGTATCTCCAGGTGAGACACACAGTAAACACCAACACGTGTGCCATATGCCCAGGGCCTACGTCCCCCTCAGCCACCCCCACCCCAACCCTGCTGCACCGTTGGAGAGGAGAGACAGATAGGTGAAAATAAACTACCACATAATCCTCAGACAGCTGGAAAGTAACGCTTGTAAAATACTTAATTGGTGCTGTAAATCAGAATAATCATTTGAGGAGCAGTTCAGTCACATCAAATTTCATTTCCTTTCATTTAATAATTTCAAGAAATCCAAAACTCAAATACTGGAGGGCTAGAGGTGTGGTACCATGGCAGAGGGTTGCCTAGAATGCTCTGGGCCCTGAATTTAATTCCAAGCTCCTGCAAAAATATCAAACATTAGAAAAATCCTAAATTATCAATAATAGGAGAAATGGCTGAGGAAATAAGGGAAATTCAACTCAATGGCCTAACCTACCCCACAATCAAGTGAGAAGAAACTTCCAGAGTGGATGGGACAGTATGGAAAGCTCGAAGTTAGTGACACTTTTGTGAAGAGTGCCCCTCCATAGGCCTTACAGTCCAACCTTGAGCCCATGTGTGTGTATGAATAACAACTGAGAAAAAGAACACAGACACAAAAAATCTTATTGCATTGAAGCGCAAAATCATGAATATTCTTCCCTCATACTATTTGCTGTTAGGAAACCATTTTTATAGTGAGGAATACTGAGGAACAGGCAGAGAGGGAAACAGCCTCTTTGGCAGGCCTAGTGGAAGGAAAGCATGGCTGATCGCTGTCTCCTCTTGGGATTGAGGCCGACCCTGCAGCACCAGGCCCTGGCGGTTCATCCCACAGTGTGGCAACCGTGTGCCAGCATCCAGGGTGGGACCCCAGCACTTGAGGCCAGAAGAGCTGCTGGCTTCCTAACCATCTAGACTAAATGCTCAGGAAAAGGCCTGTCATCAAGCACGGTGACTTTTCTCAAAGTCACAAAGTATCTTTCATCATCAAGGGATGAGTAAGCCACAAAACTAGGTTTTCCATTCTGCATTGAGAACTGGAAATACAGCATCCTTAGGGAACTGTCTAGCATAAATTAACAAGGCTCCGTCTGGGGACAATGTTTTAGTCAATTAAGCCACTGCTCTGTTTTTCACTTACATTTGTCTAATTCTGCTCATGAGAGTATTCAAACAGGCACAAATAAATTAAAGAAAAAACTAAAAGTATTCAAAGTTTTTACTGACTTACTGAAAGTTTCTCCATTGAATTTTTGGAAAGGTAGCGCAGTCCCTGCATTTGGTAAGACAACCCAACCGTACAGAAGCAGAACTATGGGAAGGAATGCTCTCTACCACTCCACATTGCCCAGAAGCTTTCAATAAAGTGTTTTTTAAAAATGTATTTAACCCAAATACAGGTATGTTAGAAAGTGTATAACAAGAACTGAGTTTTAAGTTGGACCTGCTGGGGCACGCCTGTACTCCCAGCACTTGCAAGGCTGAGGCAGGAGGATCCCACAAGTTTAAGGCCAGCTTGGGCTACCTAGTGAGCTCAAAGATAGCCTGAACTACATAGTGAAACCCTATAGGGGCCAGGGAGATAGCTCTGTGATGCAAGTGCCTGCCTGGCAAGTACAAAGTCGTGAGTTTGAACCTTGATCCCGCCAATAAATAAATAAATAAATAAATAAATCTAAGATTTAGATATAAAAGTTGTGTAAGTTCCTCTTATAGAACAACATGTTCTTTGAGCATTTCGAAAACCAAAATATACAGAATTTGTTTTGGATTATCCTTGCCTATAAAAATAGATAATAAAAGTGATCATTATTTTTGCTTCGTCTGGTCTGGAATAGCATGGGCTTTGTGGGTGTTTTGTTTTTGTTTTTTGAAACAGTCTTACTATATTGTCCAGGTTGGCCTTAAACTTGCTGTGTAGTCCAGGCTGACCTCCAATTGGAGCTCCTCCTGCCTCAGCATCCCCAGGGCTGGTATTACAGACATATGCCACCATGCTCAGCTTGATAATTATTATAATTACAGAAAATTATTCAGGAGAAAATAAGCCCTAGAATGCAACTTTGTAATTGGATAAGTATCTTAGATCATTTCCTCATTGCCATCCTTTATATTCAGATACAAACTCAGGATTAAAAATTATCAAGGGGGTCTCCTATAAAGAGGACAGAAAGCACATTGTGCCCATGAACAGAATTTACAATTAAAGCATAATTGTTGCATGTGGGCCATTTTAGACAAAATGTACAAGGCTTCTTAGATAAGGAACCCTCTTTCCTCCTCAAAACTTTCAAATATAAATGTAAAATTTCATGGGGACATATATCTTGTAAGATAGCAATCTATTTTAGGAATATTAATGTATTGCAATGTATTTTATTGTATAGAAATTATATCTCAATAAAAATTAAGAATTCACTAAACAAAACCCAAGAAAACACTTCTTAAGAGAAAGCCCCTGACAGCCCTTGGGCCTCTTGCAGAGAGCACAGCTCCCGGCTCTGCACAGAGCCTGAGGTTTCCAATATTGACACTCGCAGGCATCACAGCCCCAAGAAAATGCTTGAGAGATAACTTTGCACATCTGAAACAGTTTATTTGGTGAAGCCATATTTATTTTTCACACTTCATCCTGTCTAGCCTTGAGAATTGTTTTGCTGGTGCCAATAATAATTTGCTTCTGTGCTCTTTAGATAACTGAAAACATCTTTTTTTTCCACGGTTTTCACTCATTTTCCAAATCAGAAGAGCACACAGCGGTGCAGGACGTTAGGCTCCACAGGGAGAATAAAGCACACAATGGAAAGTAGACTCTGAGCTGGAGAAGATGTGTAGGGAGAGGTGTCTACAACAGCCCGGCTACAGAGAAGCACAGGAAATTCTTCATCTCCTGGACCTCGCCTGATTGTCCAACGGCTCTCCAACACACACACACACACACACACACACACACACACACACACACACACCACGACACATGGACACAGAGCAAAGCAGCAAAGTGCAGGGGCAGCAAGGCCTGGGTGGGTTCCAGGGCAGCGCTCTTACCCAGAGTTTCTGCACAGGCAACCAGCTGGCAGCGCTCATTGTGGGGGCCCTAGTGGCCGCCCACAGCACCCCTGTGTGGCTGCAGCTGCCTTCAAACTCTGAGCCCCACTGCATCCTGGCCATGTTCAGCACTTGGCGTTTGACCCATTCTCCCCCCCAGGACAGCCTCCTCGCTCCTAGAACAACCTCCCCTGCTGCTGAGGACCTCTAAGGAGCTGGCCAGAGACACCAGCTGCCTACGGAGGCCCTGCAGGAGCTCCAGGCAGCCCGGCCAGCTTGGAGGCCATGTACACCTGAAAGGACCAGGCGGGAGCCGAGCTGGCAGACATCCGTAACGGCCATCTCCACTGCAGAGCAGGGTCCTCCCGCCACCGCGCAGGGCGGCTCTCACTACTCCTGCTGCTCAGCTGCTGGGGGCCTCAGGCTCCCAGGGTCAGTCATTTCAGGTGAGATAGGCAGAAGAAACAGCAAACACGCAGCTCTGCACACAGCGATGGGAGGTCCTGACTGGGCAGACGCTCTGGTGGATGCTATGGGACACGTGTTGCCATGTGTCATCTAAAGCTGTGCGTACTGGCAGCTCCTGCAAGCCCTGTTGGGCCAGGCGTCATCGGCCTGATCACATCACTTACATGTCCCAAGCACCCCAAAAAGGACAAAGAAAGACCCTCAAGTTTCAAACGTCTTCAATTTGGCTCTCTCATTAATCTCTCAAACTATTCAAGAAATGATTGCTTAAAATGAAAAGAAGGGTGAGTTCTAAGACAGAAGCACAGAGGGGCTGGGGAGATAGCTCTGTGGCACAAGTGCCAGCCTGGTAAGTGTGAGGTCATGAGTTTGAACCCTGGTCCCACCAAAAAAAAAAAAAGAGAAAAGCACAGAGATCAATCTATCTCCCATCAGCCTTTCCAGACATCAGCCTCCACGTGCTGCGCTGGAGCGCCCCCTGCTGGCCACTCGAATGATGGACCCCCAAGCTCGGACAGCACAGCCACGGAATAAACCTGCAGGGAGAGACCTGGTGTTCAACACACCAGCAACCGCCACTACACCTGTACCTCCTTCTGAGCAAGTCTGGCATCTCCCCCACACACACTTCACAATTAGTGTCTTGATAATATTGTTCAAGCACTTCAAAGAACACACGAAAAGGTGCTCCCTATAAGCCCATTAGCAAAGATTTTTGACTTTATACAACACACATCTGTGTTTATGTAGTCAAGACCAGGCCGCGGTGCGGGGTCACCGTCACCCACATACATCTGTTAACTCCTGCCCTTGGCTCCAACTGGCTGCGGACTAGATGTGGCCCATGGGCACCAGAGGAGACTGCAGGATGGAAGGGGAGGAGATGTGGCTGGACGTGCATCCCGCGTCAGCCGAAGGAGGCATTTACGGCAGTGGCTTCAGATGCTCCGTGGTTCCAGCTCCCTCCAGGCGCCCGTCGGGAGGGTCTCCTGCTCTCCAGTCCACCACTGGGTCGCTTCAGCCTAACAGTGGGTTCTCGGTTCCTCATCACCTATGAAGCAGTTCCCATAAAAATTCTCTTCGCTGGAAACGATGAGTGGTTTATTTTCCTGACTGGATCATAACTGATCTCTATCACATGTGTAATTTTTGCTTAATTTATTACTTAACAACTTGTCACTTGATGTTATTCCATCCCATATGTTCAGTTTTTAAGAGTTTTTGTTTCGTTTTTTGTATTTTAGGGAAGGGTCTCACTACTAGATCGGACTGGGAGTGATCTGCCTGTTCACAGCCTCCTAAGAACTGGGATTACAGGTGCGCACCACCATGCCCAGTCTCAATTGCCATCTCAGTGCGCCCCAGGAGTGGGGCCAACAAGGCAGGCCCAGGGATCAAACCCCCAGCCCCTGCTAGGATTTTTCTTTTCTGTTTATTTTATTTATTTATTTTTTTTTTTTGGATGGCTCAGGCTGCCTTAAGGGCAGGTTGAGTAAGGCATGTGGAGCTGGGGATAGAACCCCAGTCCCCTGTGCCTGATGGTGTTTGCCCAAGTAGACATTTAAACAACTGAGCTAAGCCAAAGGGCCCCCCACCTCATTCCTTACAAATTTTTGTTTTGGTTTAATTGAAACAGGATCTCTCTTGTAGGCTGGCCTTGAACTACAGAGCCCAGGTTGGCCTCAAACACCTGGGGATCTTCCTGCCTCAGCTTCCTGAGTGTTGGGATACAATTTTTTTAATGACTACAAACTTTGTAACATCACTCTATATCATTCACATTTCTAATTTTTGCTAAAACATCAGCATGACCCTCTCTGTGCACACATTTCTATCCAACTTGTAAGTACTGCAGAGTGGCTCCCAGAACTTAAAAGGAGTGATTCATTTTAAGATTCTAGGTATATATTTACTGACCAATAAATATGCAATAAGAAAGGCTAGACCAATTGGCAATCCCACTAGCAGTCTAGGAAAGCTGATCTCATCAAACCTTCTGCACCTCTGATTACACTTGTTTACATTATAAACATAGTTTAAAAAAAGAGAGGCCAGCAAGATGGTTCAGCTGTCTAAAGCGCCTGCTTAGGAAAGCTTAGGCAACCGCAGGGACCGTGGTTCAATCCCTGGCACCACATGCTGCGCCAGCCCCACCCCCAGGGCAGGCTGAGCCAGCCATAATGAAGAAAGAAAGAAAGAAAGAAAGAAAGAAAGAAAGAAAGAAAGAAAGAAAGAAAGAAAGAAAAGAAAGAACCCTGCTGATTGTTTAGGGGTGCCTTGCTGCTTTCTAGTGAGGTGGGGCATTTTTCAGTGTTTATTATCTAGATTGCTTCCCCTTTGATAAAGAACCATATTTTCACTATATAATCCTTAATGATTCTCTCAGCGGCCGTGGCATCCATCAGGATTTTAGATGTATCACGACAGCAGAAGCTGGCCACAGCTAAACTAAGCAGAGGATTCATTCTAAGGATATCATATGGCTCCAAAATGAATGGAAAAGAAAGAAAACTGGATTCAGAAGTTGGGCAGAATCAACAGAAAACAGAATCCTTGAAATATGGCCCAGGCCCCAGCCTGAAAGTCTAAAGCCTGCTGCTGATGCTGCCTCCTCCCTAACCCTGCTCCTGGCGACACCGCCACCCTCCACTGAATTCTCATTCAAAGCACTTCCTGCATCTTTGTCCCACCCTGGGACAACTTGGAAACTGCATTAATTTCTTTCCTGGGGTGTTGGGAAGACACCTCAGTGGTCTAAGCATCTGCCTGGCAAGCACAAAGACCTCAGTTCGATTCCCGGTATGGTGCTGGCCCTGGAGTCCATGGCACGCTGGGCCAGCCACTGAAACTGGGCATGGTGGCACATGCCTGTAATCCCAGCACTGAGGAGGCAGAGACAGGAGGATCACCGTAAGTCCCAGCTGCATAACGAGACCCTGTACCAAATGAATTTTTTTAAAAATTTAACTCCTTCCCTCATCAAGGTGTAGACTGTTTCTCTACCTCCTTAAAGCTAGACTGGTACTCGAACTTGAAAGAGACCCAAGTAGAAGTGACACTGTCTAAGGTCTGATGAAGTCTGCTGTCCGCTTCCACAAGAACACTGCTATGGATGGACTTCGTGCTTTTTACCTAAAGGCACACGTATAAGTCTTTGTTTCCGATTCTGCCTAGGTACTTCCCCAAGGCATTGTGCAGAGGTGGCTGGGTCTCAAGTGTGTAATATTGGAAGTGATTCACAGTGCAATTCTGGGTTCAAGAACACGATGATTACAAGTGTGAATGCCACCCTGAGTAGTTGGGATGACACAAAAGGGCCAGAAAGACACTGCTGAAGTCCCAAGCTTGCTCTGTTATCTTCTGCCTGCCACGACCTGTTTCTGCCTTATGCTGCCTATCTGCCGTGCCAACCAGCCTTGGAGGCAGCCTGTCAGGGACTGACAGCCTCTCTAAACTGTTAGAACAATAAGAACACTCTTGTTGTAGTTTGGCAAAGTTGCTCTCCAAAGACCCCCACGCGGCCAGGTGTGACGGCACACACCCGTAATCCCATCACTCAAGGTGGGGGCAGGAGGACTGCTGCGCATTTGAGGCCAACCTGAGCTACACAGACTCCAGCCCCCATGCCCCACCCCCACTTCCTGGCCTCCATGAAGCGGCCAGCTTCATCTGCCCTATGCTCCCACCAGGATGTACAGCCTCACCACAGGCCCAAGGAACAGGACTGGGCCACAAAAGACTAAAGCCTCTGAAATCTTCAGCCAAAATAAAATTTCTCTTGTGCACTGAAAATTATCAGGTACTTTGTCACAGTGACAGAAAAGTTAACACACCACCTTCTTAGAATTCAGCTGCTCCTCATGCTTGAGGAAACCCAAGGGCCTGTGGAGAGCAAGAGGCCCAGGTAGCCCCAGGCCTTCCAGCCATAGGCAGGGTTGCTCCAGACGAAGCCACACGCGACGTCAGCACTGTTCCTCAGCCACGAAACCCAAGGGCTCTGTACCCACTCCACCTCACCCTCCTTGTCCCCGCCCATGCTGTTCCCCTCAGGAACAGGAAGGAAGCTCAGGATGCCTCCTTCCACCTCACTCTTCCCCACACCATGGCCTGCCTGCCTGGCGCTACACAGGGAGGAAAAGAAACAGGAGAAGTCAGTGCTATGGTAAAACAGACACAGGCTTTGTAAACACAAGGAAGTAAAGAAGAAACAGAGGAACAAACAACGGGGGCAAAGCTACACAAAAGCTGGCACAGCAAGGTCCACTGCAACTCGATTCACAATAGCCAAAGACACTGGTTAATAATCCTAAACCACGGATTAATAAATGATATAACCACGTGCTGGAGTGCTCTTCAGCAGTAAGAAAACAAGTACCAATGCATGATGGAACACAGAGGAACCTTGAAAATGGAATGCTAAATACAAGAGAAGATCTATTATTTCATTCCATCGTATCAAGGATCAGAGAGGCAAATCTACGCAGACAGAAGGCGAATTCATGTTACAGTCAAGGTACAAGACACTGGAGAAAATTGGGACTGTCTATAGAGTCTTTTTTGTGTGTGTGGGACCAAGGTTTGAACTCATAACCTTGCACTTACCAGGCAGGCACTTGTGCCACAGAGCTATCTCCCCAGCCCCCTAGAGTCTTTTTTAATTTGTTAAAGTTGTACTAGCCCATGCTTGCAGCACGTGATCACGTTCACCCCAAGGAGCTGGTACACACACATAACATATCCCAGTTCTTCCTACTTCCCATTCATAGGGTCTTTCTCTAGGATAATGAAACCATTCTAAACTTGACTGTGGGGATGGTTAACTCTGAATATCCTGGAAAACACCAAATTGTATACTTTACATGAATTGTATCTTGGGCAGGGGAGAGAGCTCCGGAGCACAAGTGCCTGTGCACAAGGTCCTAAGTTTGATACCCGGTTCCGAAAAAAATTGTATCTCATGCTGCAAAAAAATTTCAACTTTTTTTCACAAACAGATTCAGCAAGCTAAAGAATAAGAGGCTTTTCTTGGCATGCAGTATCAGGAATATCAAGGATCGAACTCAGATCCTTGCACTTGCCAGGCAGGTGCTTAGACCACTGAGCTATCTCTCTAGCAAAAAGGTTGAAAAGGACTTTTTTTTGGGAGGGCAGGGGGTGGCTGGCTCAGGCCGCCTTAAGGGTAGGTCTGGGGAAGAAACCGCCATGTCCTATTCCTGATGGGGATGGCCGGCGCAAGAGCTTAAACTACTGAGCTAAACGGAAAGCCCCTGGGGTTTTAAACTTAGGTTTCTTCATCCTACTACTACTTTTAGAAAAAAATAAAATAGTATCTCTCAACTAACATAATTAGTATTTAACTTTGAAGCTGAAATGTCCCCTTCCTGGAGTGAAGGTCATTTACAAAATCAAGGTGATTACCTACTCGAAGAAAAATCTGTTCTCCCTGGGGTCACCAACTGGATCCCCTGGCCCTGTCCCCAGTGTAGCTTCCATCTGATGCAAGTCTCTTGGTTCTCCGAAGCGCATTGAGACCACCGGAGAATCTAGGAGGACTCTGCCATCTTGCTCCATGTAGCAGAAGAGCCTTGAATGCCATTACGCGGCAAGGCCAGGCCCCCTGCCCCGGGAGTCTGGCTCTCTTGGAATGTGGCCAGTCCTCAGTGAGCTGGGCAAGATTTTGAAGATGCAGCAAAAAGCATGTGAAATTCTGATTGCATTAAAACACTATTTTCAACATTTGAGTTCATCTGTTGACTTGAAATCAGTTTCACCTGCGTCTTTGGGGGCGGGGGGGGGGGGGGGTACCGGACATTTACATGCATGTACAGGGCTTGCCGTTCTATGGCGCAGGGTTCGCCTTGCCCTCTGGGCTGCACCGGGCACTGGCTTTGTGGAGGCTTCTCGGAGGTTTGCAAGAGCACAGGAGGAGGAGTCCGCACAGAGCGCCACGGGCCGGTGCCGCTGCACGCAGACACTGCCGTGGGGAACCTGAGGGCGCCCTGGGGAAGGGCAGCTCCAGCACCACGAGGAACACGCTAGGTCCTGTCCCTAGGGGCTGCTTCCTCTCCCACTGCTGCAGCCCTGAGAAGGCTCTGGGGGGACCCAGAATAACAGACGGGGTTCACCCCTCAACTCTGCTTACTCGTCCGTGTGTCCACTCCCTTGCCAGACAATGGCCTCACCCTTCCTTCCCTCTGCACTCCGCCTCCATCACAGTCCCAGCTCGCCGGGCAACTTCCACCCCCTCGGCAGCACCGGCTGCTTAGCTGCAGGGCCCGCCTGGGTACACCTGGATGCCCGGCTATATTGGAGTGTTTTGCTGCCTTGCGGTACAAGCCAGTTACTAAATCAGCAGAGGCACTGGACCTGTATCAAAACAACATCTGATCTCTGGGTTAGCGAGGAGCCAGCGTGACAGGAAGCGAGCAGTGAGGCATTTGAGCAGGGTTCAAGAGACTGTCTGGGGCCAGAGCCCAGTCACAGGGTGTCCAGCTGTAACACAAGCGAAGCTGCGGTGTCATCCTGTTGGGCCTAACAGGGCCTGACTAAAGTTTTCACAAGGGCCCATCATGCAAGGATATTTGGTGACCATAATGAAGACAAAAACAAGATCCCTCATTGGACACAAGACAGACAGAACATGCAAGCCTGAGCCGGGCCCCAACTCCTGGGCCCCCACTCGAGCCCCAAAATAAGCCCAAGCCCTCTCTGTCCCACCATGCCCTGAGGTATACCTCGATGGTAACACCAATGTGGCTCCTGAATGGCCTATGGCCACAGGAAATGAACAACCCTTTGCCATTGTGACTGTCCCCTCAGGTCAACAATGTCTATGGCTGTCACTGTGGCTGTGCCACAAGCAGGGGGTGGGGGTGGCAAGCACAGGGAGGACAAGCTCAGAAGGAACACCCACAGCTGTCAAGCTCCCAGAGCAACAGATAGGCGACTTCTACAAAGGCACCTTCCCTAGGCGCACACCCTTAGGGTGTGTCAGACACCCCACCAGCCCGGAAGCCCTGGTCTTCAGGTAAAGGTCTTACAGGTCCATTTCTCCACCACGACTTCATTCATTACTTCACTTGAATGAAAATAGTTCAACAAAGTCTGCAGCGACGGCATGAAGCTGCCACCAGTCACTCGTCAAGGATCTTCTCACTGAGAGCCCCTTCCCTGCTGCCTATGTCCCCACCCCACCAGCCCTGGGCCAGAGGAGCCGCTCTCCTGCCCAGCCCCTCCTTCTGTCAGGCCCGCCAGAAACAACTGGGATGAGGGAAAGAAAACAAAATGTGTGTGCGCGTATATATAAAATCTTGGATAATTTTACTGCCGATTTCTATTGAAAGAGACAGTTAATGCTTAATTTTTTCTCTTCTTTTTGACCAATTTTGCCATCTGTTAATCTGAACAACTAATTTGAAGACAACAACATGCAATATGACAACCATTGTTGAATTCCTATCATTTTGTTTAGTGAAATTCTGTATCGTTTCTAGTGTTCTTTTTTAAAAACACCATATGACCTCCAAACATTGTATTCAAACCCAAGTGATTTTCTTCCTTCGAGGCCTGGGAGACAGGAGCAAACTGTCTGGGACACACACCTTTTCCCCAGCACCACGCTGGCAGCCGGTCCCATGCCCTTCCGACTGATGCTGTGTGTTGGGAAACTCTTTTTTTCACCCCAGTTATTGCCAGTAGGGTTGCACTTAGTAATTATTATTGAGAAATCTTTAATCAAGATTTACCTCTAGCAAAGTGCACCACAGGCAAAGCAGGTGTTTTGCTTTCTTCCCCAGAAAAACCTCACAACACTCAAAAGACCTGCAGTGCTCGCAGGCGCACACCCTGCGAAACCCACACAGCATTTGCATGTGATGCGGAGCGTGCAGGTGTTTTTCAGAAACAAGTTTAACCTTGTTTATCTTTATCCCTGAATTAAATCCTTGCCACAAACACTGGACTATCCTGCAAAGTTGTTCTGCTGAGGTTTCTGGCTGAGACCTAGTGCACATTTTTTGTGTAACCGTAATCCTTCACTCAAACTCAAAGTCCTAAGGAAAAAGCCCTACCAACACCCTTCCCACCCACCGTGACCCAGCTCCTGCGGACTTAGGCTGGAGAGGGAAGAACACAGAAAGACGCTTCTGCAGTTCCCAGCCCTGATTAATGTTCATCATGCCAATCAACTCAGAGCTCAAGCCTCAAACTGGGGTCAGCAGAGGAGAAGAGTTTTCAAGTACTGTGCAAAACTAGCGTGCGGGAGAGCCAATAAGACAGCTTGGCGGACTAAAATTCCTGCTTAGGCAGAGCGCAGCGGCTAGGGTTCGATTCTGGCTAGGTTTCGGTTCCAAGTACCATGCTGTGCTGGCCCCGCTTTCAGAGGGCTTACGATGGCGATTGAGACTGGGTGTGGTG
>PVKN010014980.1:0-18797 GCA_004027915.1 Capromys pilorides
CATACATACCAATTACAAGCATGAACAAAGAAGACAGAAAAACACTGAATAATTCAGTAACTGGGAATGAAATTAAACAGTAACAAAAAGAACTACCCAGAAAAGTCCAGGACCTGATGGATTCACCACTGAACTCTATCACAACTGCTGGGAAGAGCTCATGCCAATAGTCCTCGAACTCTTTAATGCAATTGAAGGGAAGCAACACAGCCAAAGTCATTTCTGGAAGCTAGCATTAGAAGTGAAATGGCCTGTATGTCCATGCAGATGAACAGATAAAGACAGTGTGCTTTTCTACATGGTCCAGTATTACTCTGCCATACAGAAGGAGAAACTTGAGTCATTCATAGGGAATGGGTGTGCCCTGAGACCATGATGCTATGTGAAATAAATTAGACACTCAGGCTTAAATATGAGAGGCCCAAGATGCAAATAAAGGGCAAAATAGATAATAGATGACAGGAAGCAGAGAGCCAGAGCTTGTTAAATGGAAACAGGGTCAAGAGATGCAGTCAAGGGGAGAGGGATAGCCTGGAACAGAGTCAAGATGTGTCATGAGGTTCCAAGTCCTCATGTTGAATATAATCATTGTGTACAGATCAAAATAAGAACAAAAATAAAGTAACAAAACAAATGGGCGTAGTGGTGCACACCATGGAATCCCAGCACTCAGGAGGCTGAAGCAAGAGGATCGCCATGAGTCCAAGGCCTGCCTGGGCTACTTCGCAAGGCCCTGTCTCAATCACAAACACTCAAAAAGCGAATGGAAAACAGATAGAGGGCATGGTGCTGAGCTCGCATCCTCAGCTGGCTTCGGTGACACCCGGACTGCTTGAGACCTGGCAACTCCTTCCTGGGCATGGCTGTGACACCCACTGTGGTCCCCTAGCCATGTCTGGCCTCCCACACTGTGAAGCCATGCAGGTGGCATGAAAGGACGCAGTTCTAAATAGCATGGTGTTTTAGTTACTATTCTGTCATTGCCAGGACAAATACCCGACACACAAGCTTAGGGGAGGAAAGGTTTATTTAGCTCACAGTTGCTGGAGGTTTCAAGATGCTGCCCCCGCTTTATAGGGACTGGAGGAGGGGCTGGGGTGCTGCCATGTCCAGGATGACCTGCTCCATACCTCTGCACGAAACCGCCGCCTGCGGGGGGTGGGGTGGGCGGAAGCCTCTGACAGCGTGTGCCGTCAGTTTAAGGGTTCATGCCTCTCTTGGCCACGCCCCCAAAGCCCAGCCCCTCGACCAGCGCTTGACAGTCCCGCCCGTGGAGCCCCGCGCTTGACAGCCCCATGAATTACATGAGGCTTTGGGGGGACAACTGGATACAAAGCACAACACTTGGCCACAAGAGGAGGAGCCGCCTAGCGACACCTCTTGTGTCCAGGGAGTCACTGGGGAGGACAGCTGCAGACAGAGCCAGAGCAAAGGCCTGGGCGCAGGAGGGCTGCTGGGCTTCCAAAGGTGGGAAGGGCCTGTGCAGCCTGTTCAGAGCACCGTGCAGGGAGAGGGACGAAGCAGGCGGGAGCAGACGCAGAACTGATCATGGTAGCCTCTGAGGCCACTGTGAGGGCCCTGGCACTTCAGGACTGTGCCAGGGATGAGCCTGGGGCCTCTGGCCTGCTAGACAAGGAACCAGCATGGACTCCACCCCCAAGCCCAGGGCTGTGCCTGTGAGGATGGAGTCCATGGGAACTTTAGGGATAGAGGAGGGCTGTGACCTGGCAGAAGTGCACAAACCAGCCAGCAGCCAGAACAGTGTGTTCACGAGGATGGGGATGTCCCGATGGAGGTGATGCTGGCCCCAGGACCGCTCTTGTAGACCATGACAGTGGGTGAGTTTTACAGCACGTCCGTACAGCCTCAGTAGCCTGAGCTATCAAAGGAACGCAACTATACCAAGGAGGCTGTGGCGTGGCTGTGGAGAGCGCTGGTCCAGCAGGTGAGGACCCCGTTCTACCCAATGATCACATCCATACTCACGCCCATGCCCAAGCACAGGTGCACACATGCACAGAGCCCAGCAGCAGAGAGATACGTGCAGTGTGGAATTAGGCTGCAAGCTCAGGAGAAACAGGAGGAAGTCCGTGATGTCACCTGGGGAGTCAGGTGGCATGGAAAGAACCAGCTGAACAGAGGACAGAGATGAGGGAGAGGGTTTCCAGCATTCCAGGGCATTGTCCTGTGAGAGCACAGACACTAAGTCCAAGAGAAAGGCCCATTTTCACCTCTGGAAATGGACAGAATCTTCTAGAAGGATATTGGTAGAGGGAGGAGGAGAGCTGTATGGACGGACAGGAAAAGAGATCCTGCTCCAAGTTCACCAGAAAATAGTGTATCTTCAGTATAGATCAGGAAAGAAAGGAAAGGGAAAGGGAGGAAAGAGAGAGGGAGAGAGAGCATGCGCTCAGAGGCAGCCTCACCATGGTCACTAGCACTGCCTCTGCAGCCAGGGACATCCCCCATGATCCCCACCATCCCAGTCCACATCTCCCTCCAGGCCATGATGTACCCACCCCATGAGAACCAGGCCTAGTAACAGCCCACCTCCTGCTGAACCCATAGCTGGGGTGCATGGGACAAACTTGCTGCCACCAGGCTCAGAGGCCAGGCACCTGGGTGACTGGAAGGAGAGGAGAGTGCAGGGAAGGGAGGAGAGAAGATGGGGGGAGGGGAGAGAAGTGGAGGTGAGGGGAGGTAAGGAGAGGAAAGGAGGTGGCCCAAGGTGGCCCTGCCTGGGCCAGAGCACCTGCTGGGGAAGCAGTGATAGAGCTCAGGAGCTGGGTCCCAGCAACTGGGCAGCTGGGTGTGCAGGGCACAAGGAACTGCAGGTCAGAGTGCCCAGCTGGGTCCCCACAGCCCACCCATGGGCGCAAAACACAAAGCATATGAAGGAGATGGGGTGTAGACTCCTGCAGGTTGACAGGTAACGGCCCAGCCCCTGGGCAGGACCAAGGGCCAGTGGCACCCTACCTGGACATCAGGGACCCTGTTCCCCAGGACCAGGCAGCACCCTCAGGAGGGTCTCACCTCAGGGCTGCAGGCTGTATTCTCATGCCAAGCTGCTCTGGTGCCCACAGTCATCATGGTGAGAGTCCACAGGCTCCATCTACTGAAGAGCCGCTGGGCTGACAGACTTGGTATTTGGATGGAACCAGGACTCACATGGAGCCCCAGCCTCAACCCATTTTTAATTTTGAGAAGGGGTTCCACTCAGTTGCTAAGTTACACAGGCTTGACTGGAACTTGCAGTCTTCCTGCCTTGGCCTCCCAGTGTCCAAAGAATGGGTTTACACCACTTCGCCTGGCTCCTGCCTTGATCAAGGTTGCAGGACACAATTATCCTATAGGGAGCAGACTTCTTTCCCAAATACCACAACCAGTTGTCCCAGGCATATGGGTGAGCCACAACAGTCCCCCCACCAGTGTCTCTGCCTTGTTGGTCCTTGTCATTTGCTCTCTGGGGATGCGATAGAAAAGTACTTTTTCTTTTTCTTTTTTTTAATGAGCAGAACATATTTACTGAGGGAAAGAAAGCTCCTGTCCAAGAGAGGGACAGGAGGAGGGTCCCGAGTGGGTGTCCCCCCCACAGAAAAGTACTTACTGGGCTAAGAAGGTGAAAATCAGCTTGCAGTGGGTCAGCTCATTCTGTGGAAAGCAATTTTGGTTTTTTTCTTTTTTCTTTTTTGTCATTTAAAAAAAAAATTTGGAGTCGGGTGTGGTGGTGCACACCTGTAACCCCAGCACTTGGGAGGCTGAGGCAGGAGGATCAGTCCAAGTTCGAGACCAGCCTGGGCTACAAAAGTGAGCTCAAGGCCAGCCTGAGCTGCATAGTGAGACCCTGTCTCAAAAAGAAAAAAAAATTGGGCCAGTGAACAGTGTATGAAGTGCCTGCTTAGGCAGGTACAAGGACCAGTGTCTGATCTCTGGCACCACATGCCACGGTGACCCATCCCAAAGCACACTTGAGCGGGCCACTGAGACCATGTGTGGTGGCACATACCTCAGCAGGCTGAAGCAGGACGATTTTGGCAAGTTTGAGGCCAGCTTGGGCTACATCCAATGTCCAGCACCTCAGGGAAACAGAAAGGCACCCAGACACAGCTTAGTAGGTCAGTTTTATTTTCTGCTGAACTCACATTTAAGCACCAAACAGAATGAAGAGACCCTTGGTGTAGAACATTGAGCCCCACAATTTCTTGGCCTCCCACACTCCAGATGCAATTGCTTGGGGACATGCTGTCTAGGAGGGGACAGAAGCTTCCCCTTGGGTCTCTAGGCCACATCAGGCTCAGCGGGACACTGGGGGCCCGAAGCGCTGCATGGTTTGCACCACCAGGGTCAGCTGCTCCAGGAAGCTGAGGACAGAAACCCGGAGGAGGCGCATGTCTCGAGTTGTCCAGCGGACGTCCAGGGTGCTGCCGCTGGTCGTCAGCTCCTTCCCAATCAGTGTCTGGTGCGGCTCAGCGTCCGGAGCCAGGGAGCGCAGGGCGATTCCTGCGTGCAAAGGCGTCGGGAACGGCACGCTGAGGGCGCTGGTGGCTGCAGTAAAGGCTTCTGCGCTGTATTCCGGGCCTCCGCGGGTCTCTGAGGCTATTTCCCTCTCCCCGGGCCAGCCTGACTCGCCGACTCTTCTACGGGCACCCGCAGTCCCCAGGCGACCCTAGCCGCTTACTGCTGGCGGCGCCCGCGCCCCCGCCCCCGCCCCCGTGCGCTCCCAGGCCGCCCCAGGTAGCCAGGCCAGACCCCCGCTATCCCGTCGCGTAGGATACAACATGTGTGATCTGCTCTCCAGCTTGCTGGCGCCGGGCGCGGGGTCTCGGTCCCAAGCTGGGGCTTCCGGGGCAGGAGGAGCCCGGCGCGAGCTGCGGGCCTCAGCCGCCACCTCGCCCGCGCCAGCCGCCTGCATGTCCGCGGCGGCTCCGCCTCTCGCTCGCCCCACTCGCCGGCTATTGGGCGATTTCGGCTGCTGAGGCCCCGCCCCCAGCTCGGAGCCGAACCCGCGTGGGCCTGCGCAGCCAGGAGGGGGCGGGGAAGCGGCGGTGTGTGCTTGCTGTCCGCCATCATTGGCCCGGTAAGGGCCAGAGCTCCGCGGAAACTGTCCCTTCACGCACCAAGGGCGCTCCCGCAGGGCGCGCGCTCGGGGCCCGCGAGCAGACCCTGCTGCCGCTTCCAAGCGCTTGGCCCTGCCAGGCGACCCGGGAGACCCCCTGCTGCCTGGCCAATGAGTGTAGCGGTCCCAGACCCCGCCTTCTTGATCCCGAGGAGCCGGCTGCGTGGCCCTGGCCCGCGCCCCGCAACGCGGTCCGCGAGGAGGGAGGGCGGCGTGTATGAGCTACCTTGCCCCGTACCTGCGCTAGTCAGCTCACGGCTGGCGGGGACAGCGAACGGATCTACTCTGCAGTATAGATGGAGCGCTTCAGAGGGGACTGTGTGCAGGGAAATTTGCCATCAGAGGGGTGAGAATGACAGACGTCACGCAAGCAGCGTGCGAAACCGTAGTCACTGAAGTCCCGATGCGTACACTCTCGAGGTTGCACACAGGAACCCAGAACAGGCCAACGTAGAAATCCTCAGGATTTGATTTTTTTGCTTTTGATTTCCTTTCTGTGTTTTCCTCGGGTTTTTAGAAGGGATCTCTGGTGAAGGCATTCATTATAGTCCACACATGACCCAGTAAAAGCCCTGAGAGGTTTGCCCATTGCGCTGGAAGGCAAACGCGCACTTCCCCTAGGTGACCTGGCTGCTGGCCCTCAGTTCCCGCGGGCTCTGCTCGGAATGCCTCTGCCCCTCTCGGGTGACGTGCTTGCTCCGTTCGCCTCCCTATTGTTGATCTGGTCTCGGGCCCCTTTGCTCTGTTCGTCCCCAGTGGTCAGAGCCCTGCAATGTGTGTGGCAGGTGAAGTGAAACAGCACTGAGGTAGACACGTGCCTGCCTGCGAAAGGCTCCGCCTCGCAGGATGAAACAGTGAAACTCAAGGTTACTGTAGCAACTGCGCTAGAAACTAGAAACAGTTGCGAGCCGTGCACGTGTCCAGCCTGAAGAGATGCAAAGGTAAGCTGTGGTGTGTTCACCCAGCGCTCTCATGCAGTCAGGAGCCAAATGAGGCTGGCTGGATGTGGTGGTCCCGTCCTGGCACTCCGGAAAGCTGAAGCAGAGTCGCCCAGCCAGGAGGGACAAATGAGGAAAACCCTGTCTCAACAATAAAAAAGGTCTGAGGATGTAGCTCAGTGCAAAGCCACTGGGTTCAGGCCCCAGGGCCCGGAGGGGAGAAGACATTTTTAGAATGTGTTGTTATGTGGGGGAAAAAAAGAGTATAAAGGACACGTAGCCTCAGGCCTATGTGTTTACTGGAAAAAGAAGATAAAACAAAAACCAGTTTAAATGGCCACTGAGCAGGGCAGGCCCAGCATGCCAGCAGTGCCAACATATTGAGAGATGGAGGCACAGGGGTCATAAGTTTGAGACGGGCCAGGCAATTTAGTGACTGAGTAATATTTTTTTCTTTTTTTTTTTTTTTCTTTGAGCCAGGATCTTGCTATGCATTTCAGGCTGGCCTTGAATTCAGGGCAATTCTCCTTTCTCAGCCTCCTGTGGGCTGAAATTACAGGCACATGACACCACACCTGGCCAATAAAATTTTTATGAAGGGTTGGGGATGTAGCTCAATGTAAAGCCCCTATCTAGTTCAATCCCCAGTTGTAGAAAAGAGAAAAAAAGGAAAACAAGGAGAAAGAAGGGGAGGAGAAGAGGAAAGAGGCACTATACGGAGTTGAGATTGAAGTTCTTGGCATAAGCCTTTTTATGTATTTCTGACTTTTTTTTTTCTTTCAGTGCCAGGGATTGAACTCAGGACCTTATGCTTGCCAGGCAAGCACTTATTCCACTGAGCTATCTCCACAGCCCCAAAAGTACATTTTCAAGAGTAAAAAAGAATGCCGTAACTGAATAAGAATAGCATTCAGCGAGCCTTTACTAGAAAACCACAGAGAAAAGTTAGGTGTGATGGCACACATCTGTAATCCCAGTATTGGGGAGGCTGAGGCAGGAGGCTCACTGTGAGGTTGAGACCAGCCTGGGCTACATAGTTCAGGACCAGCTTAACCTACACAGCAAGAAACTGTCCAAAAACAAAACACAGATAATTTAATTGAGGGCATTATTTTTGTCTCCCTCTGTCCATCCGTGCATTGCTTCTTCCTCTCCTGCTCCCTCCCTTCGTTCCCTCCCCTCCCTTCTGTGGTACTAGAGATTAAACCCGAGATGCTGTACTGCTGAGGCTTCACTCTCAGCTATAGGCTCTTATTATGTAGCCCAGACTGCCTCAGCCTTCTAAGTGTGGGATTATAGGCATGGGCTACCATGCTGGGGGTTTTGTTTTTTGTGGTACCAGGGATCAATCAAACCCAGGGTCTTGTGTATGCTAGGCAAACACCTATCGCTGAACTACATTCTCAGTGTTTTAAAATGTTTATTTTGGAGAGCTAGGCGTGGTGACACATGCCTATAGTCCCAGTTTTCGGGAGGCTGAGGCAGGAGGACTGCCTCAAGTTCAAGGCCAGCCTAAATTACAGAATGAGACCCTGTTTTTCAGATGGATGTTGCTAATTTTCTCAGGCTGGATTTGAACTTCTGATCCTCCTGCCACAGCCTCCTGATTTGTGGGATTAAAGGTATGTTTCACGTTGCTGAGCTAATCTGATGCCTTTTAAATTCACCTACCTTAGTATATTCTCTTTGTGGGAGATATTCTAAGAACAGGAATGGGCTTTACTCTTGGCATATTCGTTGTTTTTTATTTTTTTATTTTTTATTTTTATTTTTTTTTGCAGGCCCTTGCGCTTGCCAGGTAAGTGCTCATTCTACTGAGCTATTTCTCCCACCCCATTTGTTGTTGATAATGACAGGGATGGCGTGTGTATGGCGCTATCTATCTATCTATCTATCTATCTATCTATCTATCTATCATCTATCTATCTATTTGAGGCGGCCTGTCACTGTGCAATTCAGGCTGGCCTTGAGCTCAGGTGACACTGGAAGCATTCTCTGAGAGCATTTGGTAGGTCAGATGAGCTACTGTATGGATGTCAGAACCTGTAATTACCACTGTGGCATGAAGGGGTAAAGGAATGGTGACACTAAAATATAATCACCAAGTTGTGCCCTCAACTTGTGATCCTGTATCTCTAGGCCGTGTCCGTGGAAAGGCCCAGGAGCAGTGGTTCTCAGTAGTCATGAACATATCCTGCTTACAGACCTTACTTTCATTTTGATTTTGTTTGCTGTTATTTGAGACAGAGTGTTGCTGTTTAGTGCAGGCTGGCCTGGAACTCACAGCGATCCTCTTGCCTCAGCCTCCCAAGAGCTGGGATCACAGGCATGGGCCACCAAGCCCTGCCAGATCTTGGTTTCCGAATACTATGCCCCACCTGAACAGGTCTGTCCACCACACTGCAATCTCCTGGTGTTTGTATGGCCATCTCATCCCTGGGGCTTAGGGACTGTCCTTTAGAACAGGGGCAGTGGCTGTGTGTGTCTGAAATGAGGGTCCCCAGTCACTTCCTTTTCCTCCCACTGCAGCCTGCCATACAGTGGCTCCCCGCTGCACCACCCCCCAAGCACTCCGTGCCATTAGCCTTGCCCACCCACCCAGAAGCACTCTCCTGGCTGTGCCGCAGCTGCCTCCTCCTTTCTGCTTAGCCCTCTCCTCATGCCCCTTCCCTGGGAGAGCTCCTGATATGTCACAGAGCTCCCAGGGCTTCCTGTGGACAGACAGGCAGCTCTGGGAACAGCAGCATGGCCACCCCAAGTCAGGCTCAGGGACTGCACCATGCCTGCCTCCCATCCTGTTTGCTTTGCCTCTCAGTGTGTGGCTGTTGGGTAAATGGGGCCTGAAGAGGAACCCATG
Source organism: Capromys pilorides (assembly GCA_004027915.1). Lineage (NCBI taxonomy): Eukaryota > Metazoa > Chordata > Mammalia > Rodentia > Capromyidae > Capromys > Capromys pilorides. Next base: position 8,912 of record PVKN010014980.1, read on the forward strand.
ACTGACACTCTCATTGAGTAGCAGGCGTCCAGCACACATTCCTGGTCCTTCCAGCTTTGGTCCCCGGGTCCCCACAGCTCTGCTCCTCCCAGGCCCTCTGGTTTGCCCTGAGTGTCGTGCCAGGGTTCCTCCATGGAGTCCCTGGCTCAGCCTGGTGGCAGGATGATAGTGGGTGCTGTTTCTGTGTTAGCCCCGAGACGGGTGGGCTTGAGAACCATGTCTACACTGGGCGTGGTGGTCCATGTCTCGAATCCCCACACTGGGAGCCTGAGGCAGGAGGGTCACAAGTTCCGGCCCATTTAGTGTAAAACTGTCTCAAAAATGAATGGGCTGGGGATATAGCTCCGTGTCAAGGCCCTGGGTTTAAATCAGTGCTGGAAGAAAAAGAACCATGTCTAGGGTTTGTCTTTCCCATTAAGCAGGGCACTGTGTCCCTGTCACAGGTTGAAGTGCCTTTTCTCAGTGGTCCTATAGCCCAGGCTGGCCTGGAACTAGTCATCCTCCTGCTTCAGCCTCACGAGTTGCAGGATTAGTGTGCACCACCACCACCAAACTCAGCTAAGTGGCCTTGAGCCCAGGTGGCACTGGGGCCCTCCTTATAGGAGCCTGCTAACCCTTCACCCAGGTGCTCATGATCTTAGGACATTCAGGTATCCCGTGGTGGGTAGATGGTGCCGGCAGCTCCCATTCACGAGCTCCTGGCCTCCAGCAGGCCAGCGTAGGCACAAAGCAGCCACCCCTGGCCTGCCTCCACTCCCGGCCGCAGAACAACCGTACACACAAGCCAGTGTGACCAGTGACACGATAGCGTTTATTTGCTGGGGCATCTGAGACAGAAGCTATACTACAGAAACGAGTGCTCCTTGGAGGGGTGGCCTGGGATGAAGCAGGAAGTAGAGAAAGGGGAGGGAGGTGGCAGAGCCTGGGAATCTAGTCAAAGTGTTCATCCACTGTGGCTCACCAGAAGTTTCCTTTATTGTTAAGCCAGTTACTGGCAACCGAAAGCAGCCTCGCTCAGAGTGCTTTGTGGCTCAGTTTCCCGCACACGCACACGCGCACCTTTAGTGCTCGTCTCAGAACACATTCCCTGACTGCAAAGAAACAACGGCATCACGAGTTACACAATCTCACCGGCTCCCTGCTGCCCAGTATTCCCAGCAGTGATGTCACCTTCCCCACATGGGGACGCGGTGACACTTCACCAGGCAGGTACAGCCACCTCCAAGGAGCCTGTGCTGATTGAGTGTATCCATGCCCTGGCGCCTGCGCCGCCTCCCAGCACCCTGAGCTTCCCCTGGAGGTGGTGAGGGGGTGCCAAGGAGACACACACGGTGGGGGCAGCGCCAGACACCGCTGTTGTGCCAAGTCACCTGCCTTGGCACAACAGGTGAGAACCACCGCTTTGAGCAAAGCGAGGTTTGGAAGGGGCCCAGAGAAAAGCTGCGTCCCTGAGGGCCGGGACACCTCCTGTCCAGCCCATGCTTAACTATGGCTTCACTTCGACTTCCGTTTGTCACTGAACACAAGGCTGAAGGTCCCTGCAGAGTTCCTACTCTGGGGTGGGGAAGGAAAAAAGGAAGGAATTCAGGTTGGCGATGTCGTCCTCACTGCAGACTTGATGGCTGGTGACCGAAATGGCATAGCAACTTGCTGCAAGTTATGCCACAGGGGTGTGTGACTTCCCAACTCCCTAGATCACTGCCCCTTTGGCAAGAGCATGCCACACAGACTACAGCAGCCAGCAATGAGGAGTGGCTGGCACCCGGCCTCTGTGAAGGTTTGCCAAGGGCTGTGCCAGACGCAGCAGCGGTCAGGAGAGTGCACCGGGTAGCAGGGGCCACCTGTTCCTGTCGGCCCTGGGCAGGTCACAGGAGGTGTGGACCTGGTATCCCGAAAGCCACCCTCCCTGCCCATGGCCCCTGCACCTTCTCACGCCAGGCACTTATCTATAGTGCTGCTGGGCCCTGCCACCGTGCTGGCTCAGCTCTGCCGCAGGGTGGGAGAGAAGCCAGGCGAAGGACCATGAGGGGTGCCTAGCACCTAGCGAGAGCTGGGCACACCCCAGCTGTTACTATCAGGAGCCAAACTGCAACATGAGATCACATTTAATGCAACATGCAGCTGTGGTCTAGCCTCAAGCTCCTCCTGACATTCGGGAATGCTATTTGGCGAACCCCTTCTCTACAGCTTCAGTCCCTTCCGGGTGCAGGAAGCGGCTGGCCAGGCGTTCAATGTCATCCAGTGTCAGGCGGCTCAAGGACCTGTCATAATCCTGAGAAAAGAAGGCCAGGAGGATTGGGGGGTGCCGTTGGAAAGGGCAGGGCCGTGCTGGGGCAGGGGCTGGCTGGCAGCAGCTGGCCCTCAGCAGGCAGGGTAGCCTCACCCTCTGCACTTGTTCCAGGACCCTGCTGGCATCTGCAGCACTGAAGTGGCGGGCCAGGACTTTGGCCACCAGCTGCCAGACAGGCGTTGGCGTGGGCTCAGCCACGATGCGGGCGGCTCCCTCTTCTAACAGCACCTTTTCCAGAGGTTTCACCACCAGGTTGAGCTTGGCATTGGGCCCGATGCTGTAGTCTGACAGTCGTTTTCCATCTGCCCAAGAAAGACTACTGCAGTTCCTTACCTACAGCTGTGGGGGTGGTGCCGGAAGCCCCACCACTTCCCTGGAGCAGCCAGGGCAGTCGCTGTGGCATCTGGTGATGGTGACTTGGACCATGCTTCGAAAGCCCAGCTCTGTCACGCTGCTGCCCGGTGGCCCGTACACCCCTCTCACCCGGTCCCCAGCCTCCGGTGGGGCTCCCGGGCACCTCCTCTCGGGATACCTGCAAGAGCCTTGCCCTTGAACAGCAGCCGCTGCTGGCGCACAGGGACACTCAGTTTCTCTGAGACCAGCTGTTTCACTGTGGTCACCAGCTCGTCCTCTGGCACCTGGCGGGGCGAGGGAGAAGGCAGGGGTAAGCCGGGGCTCCGGGGAGCGGCCACCTCACGTCCAAGCCTGAGGGCAGCTCTCTGGGCCCTGGCCCGCCTGTCTGCCCGCCCCGGGCCCCTTCTCCTCCACCTCAGCCCCTTCGCGTCCAGGTGTCAGGCCAGGGTGAACGCCAGGTCTGGGCCCGGAGACCCTACCTGCAGGGCGCACTCTCGGCCCTGGAGCGCCTTCACCGTCAGCTGCATGGCGACCGAGGCGGTGTCCACTAAGGCCGACGACGCGCACCCAACGGCCTCCCGCTGCGCGCCGCCGCCGCCCCAGGCGCGCGCCGGAACCGCCCGCCGCCGGAAGCTGCGCGAGGGGCGCGCCCGGTGCCCGCGCCTCACACTCCCGCCCCCAGGACCCGCCCTTCCAGTAGGAGGGGCTTACCCAGGTCTACGCGCCCCGAAACGCGCCCAGCCTGCTAGGACGTGGAAGAGGACCGAGTTGGGCAACTGTTTAATTGCCTACGCGCTGGGGCTCTGGAGAAGGGCCAGGAAGCCAGCCTGGCCCGGGTCCAGGCTGGTCACCGCTTACGTTTGCAGTGTGTTGGGTCAGTGCCAACCTGGGTTGTCTGTAAGTTAAGGGCCCAGCCCTGCCAAGCGTGCTCACTGCCAGACGACTTCCTGTCTCCTCCTTTGGACCAGTCTGCCGGCGGCGCCGCCCCCCCACCCCCCCCCCCCCCGCAGAGAACAGGGCGGGGATCCACGAGAACAGAGGGCCCAAGCGTGGGCGCCCGGGCCACTCACCTACACTGCGCACACCTTCCCAGTGTTGCGACCCTCCTGCCAACCCAGACCCAGGGGCAGAGACTAAAAGGGACCCCAAGCTTGTGCCTTTCTTTTATTGAAATATATTTTCTGGGCACTGCCCACTTATCTAACTCAGTATGGCCTCTTTGGCACTAAAAGCTGAAGAATACAAAACCAGTAAAAAAAATAAGCCTAGATTGGTCTGAGTGCATAGTGCATGAGAACTAAAGGCCTTTGGTACACAGGAACCTGGGGACAGTGGGTGGGGAGAGAGGGAGTGGCCTCATGGGACTGGAAACAGGCTGCTATAGATGAAGTGGCCAATGACCAGGGCCAGCATCTCAGAGGTCCCACTCAGTGCCACGATGAAGGGGGCCTGGGAGGTATAGTCTGCCTGGAGGCGACGGAGAGACAACTGCACCATGGCCAACGCCAGTAGGCTGTTCTGAACCCCAACTTCGAGGCTTACTGTTCGCCTCTGTGCCACCGGCAGCCTCAGGCAGGTGGCCAGGCAGTAGCCCACTAAGAGGCCAACCAGGGGCACTGTGAGGCCCACCAGGACGATGGGCAGCCTGACTCCCACCAGGATGGAGACCCCCATCCGGTAGGCCACGAAGAGGCCCCCCAGCAGCAGCACAAAGCTGAATGGTTTGATGACCTGCAGCAGCAGCTGGGAGAACCTGGGCAGCTTGGACTTGATCAGCACGCCTGCAGCTATGGGGATGGCAATGAAGAGCAGGGTACCCAGGATCTTGGAGACCGGCACATGCAGCGTTTCATGGATGCTGAGCAGGCGGCTGTAGATAGCAGAGGACAGTGGCAAGAACCCAGTGGCGGCCACTGTGGAGATGAAGGTCATAGAGATGGCCAGTGTGACGTCTCCTCCAAGAAGAAGGCTAAAGAGGTAGCTGCCCCCCCCACCGGGTGAGGAGCAGGTAATGATGAGGCCAAGAGCCAGGGCCTTGGGCAGCATGAAGACCTTGGCCATCAGGAAGGCGTAGAAAGGCATGATGAGAAACTGGCCCAGGAGGCCCAGCAGCACAGGCTGGGGGCTCTGCAGGAGGCCCTTGAGGCCCTCGAGTTCCACTTTGCAGCCAAATGAACACTTGTTGACAAAGATGAGCGGCAAGAGCAGGTAGAGGATTGGGTTCTCTGAGAAGTGGGCCAGGCTGCTGGTGAGCGCCGCAGGGGCATCTTCTACGGGGGAGACCTTGATGCAGAAATCGGCCCGCTCCTCGATCAGCATGGGTGGGGCCTCACGAGCATCCACAAGCTGGATTCGGAGTGGCGCCAGCCCAGCCAGGCCCGAGCGGATGCTCACCACAAAGCCGCCCCCGCCGCTCCACTCGATGGCACTCACGTTCCTGATAGTCAGCACTTCTGTGTCCAGGGATGTGACTTTTAGGGTAGGGCTGCTCAGGGTCCCATTGGAGTGGCCCCGGTACTGGCTGGAGATCACAATGATGCCCTCACTCTCCTCAGGGAACTCAAATTCCACCACAGAACCATCCCCAATGCTCAGGTAGCGGCCCCCTGCCAGAGGCATGGTACGGCCCCGAGCAGTGCTGACATTGGCACTGGCTGTACTCTGGGTCCCCTGCAGCAGGCAAAGGAGCAGCAGGGTGGCTCCCAGCATGCTCAGGGGGCCCAGGCCTCCTCCCGCCAGGCCCTGGCCGGCCTGCTGGGGGCCCTTGCCTCTCCCCCACACCATAGCTCTTGCCTGAGGGCACGCTGCCCAGCCCTCTGCAGCTCAGGAGAGTGCCCTTGTCGGTGCTGTGGGCTCCTCCTGAGAAGGGTCCATGGGCTGGGCTGCTTCCCTGCTGCCTGCCTGGAGGGCACGGCTCTCCCTGAGGAGGGGAGGGACAGAGGGGCAGTCGGTGAAGGTGAATGCCTCTGATCTCAGGAGCCAGGGCATCTGCAAGCCTACCACTGGGAGACTGAGCAAGACCTCGCCCCAAGCTCAGATATGGAAAAGCGATGTCCTGTGCTAGCACTGTTGCCACTTAGCTGTCCCTCTCCCCTGGCACGGCCATCTTAAGCTCTCCCAGCCCCATCGGGGGAGACCTTAGTTCTGTGCTCCCATTCAGCTTGCACATAGCTGCTCTAGCTGCTTGCTTTCCTGGGGTCCCATAGGGGTCTTTTGGGGATGTTCTCATTCAAGGGACTCAGGAGAGCCACCTTCAGTCCTATCACCACCAATGCATTCCCCACTGGCTACAAGATGTGGGTACAGGTGGGTGTGGGGGGTACACCTGTAATCTCTAACACTTGGGAGGCTGAGGCAGGAGGACTGCAAACTGAAACCCAGCCTGTGCAATTTAGCAAGACCTTTTCTCAAAACAAAAATGCAAACCAAAGGGCTCCGTGCAGGCTCAGGGTTCAATCTCCAGAACTGAAACAAAACAAAACAAAACAAAACAATGAGGCACAGTAGGGCTGCATCAATGTTGCAGTTGGAGTAAAATCTTTCTGGGAGCTCCACGCAGAACAGGGGGCCCCGCCTGCAGAGGACACAGGGTGTGCTGATGGGTTAGGTCCAGGAGACTTCTGGAGAGCAGGTTAGAGAGTAGAGAGGGCTGAATGAAGTGGGCAGCCACTGGTGGGTACACTGGTGTGCCCGATGGTGGTAAGACAGGGTCCTGAGGAAGTTGCCAGAACTGGGTCAGAGTGAGTCATGGGGCCCCTTCTCTGGCAACCCCAGAATCTGAGTCCCTGGAACTGCTCAGCCCATCCGAGCATCCCCTCTGTACGTGCCCGCCCAGCACCTCAAATTCCCAGGCAAACTTGGGGTTTCCAGCGGGGCAGAGCATCCAACCACACCCTGGTATCACATCAGCTGCTAGAAATGGCGCAGCCAGAACCTGGACTCCGCGTTTTCACCTCTCTGCTGCCAGTTGTCCCGTGCTCTGTAGTGTCCCTTTGGCCCTGCCTACCACATCTGAAAGTGAGGACAGTCAGCAAAAGGCTCCTACTGGGACACCCCTCCCCCATGACAATGCCCCTCCTGGCCTGGGGTTCAGGTCACTTACCCTGGAGGCCCAGTGCAGCCTGCGTCTTGTGGCAAGAGGCTGAGGCAGGGCAGGCAGGAGAAGGCAAGTGCAGCGGGAGGAGGCAGGCACGGAGGTGCCAAGAAGTGGTCGGGTGGGAGGCTGGGGCCGTGTGCCACGCCCGGTCAGTGTAGCGAGCAGGGCGGGCCGTGTGCAGTCGCAGCACAGGGCTCGGGCTCTCGGGCCGTCTCTGTGGAGCTGGCAGAGTTTGCGTGCATGCAGCCGAGGCAGCGCACAGAGCCTGCCCGAGGCGGTGCACGGCGGCAAGCGCTCAGGGGACGGGGTGAGTGGCCCTGGAAGTTGTCAGGAGGGACACACGCGGGGCTAGGGTGCGAACTGGGAGGTGAGAGCCGGGCGCCCGACAGCCCAGGACTCAGGAGCACTCTCGCGCCGCCCCTGGGCACCCACAGGCCTGGAGGACGAGCGGCAGCCCTTACCGGCTGGGCCGAGGTGCGCAGTGGGGTCGGCTGTGGGCCGGAGGCCACCCCCCGCCGCCCTTCCCGGTAAAAATCTCTCGCCCGCCGCCACGGCCACGAAGCCCGTAGCCGGCGCCCGCCAAGCAGGCGGACGCCGGCAAACTCAGCCCGCCCGCCAGTGCCGCGCGCAGGTCCCGCCCTCTGGCCCCGCCCTCAGGCCGCTTCCGCTTTCCTCGCGCTGCCTGCGCGGGGCGCTACCGGAAGTGACGCTAGGCGCGCGACGGCGGGGGGCGTGTGACCGCGCGGCGCTTAGTTGCCGAGTTCCCCTAGCTGCTCGGTACCAGGTGCTGTGGGGGGGCTCTAGCCAGCTGTGCTCGCCCCCTTCGAGCACGGCCTGGGCTTTTGCAAAAAGGGACTTGTGCGGCGTGGTGGCGCACGCCTGTAGCCCCAGAGACCAAAGCAGGAGGGTCTGCGAACTCGAGTCTACGAAATGAGCGCAGGGCCAGCCTGATCTGCATAGCGAGACCCTACCTCAAAAAGGCAAAAATAAATGAATAAAGAAATAAAATCAGGAACAAGACAAGGGTGTTCACTATTACCATTGCTGTTGAGTGTTGTTCTGGAAACAAAACTCGTGAAGGCATTGGTGTAGGCAAAGACTTCATGAACAAAGTACCACACAGGAACCATTTTTTAAGATGGAAAATGATTTTAAGAAATGACGTGAAGGGACCAAGGAGATAACTCAGTGGACTATGTGCTTGCCTGGCAAGCTCAAGGTCCTGAGTTCAGTCCCTGGTACCTCAAATAAATAAATAAATAAATAAATAAATAATAAATAAATAAATAAAAATAATGTGAAAAAGTAATATGGAATTTAAAGTATAGTGTTATAAGTACCTTTAAAAACGGATAGGTTCTAGGGGCTGGGGACACAGCTCCGTGGCACAAGTGCCTGCCTGGCAAGTGCAAGGTCGTGAGTTTGAGCCCTGGTCCTGCAAAAAAACCACAAACAAACAAACCGGATAGGTTCTGGCCCTAGTACAAATGGGTGAATCATGGTGGTTATCTAATATGGCAGAAACCCTTAACACAAGCCCATCTTCCCCAAGACCACCTCCCCCCTTCTTCAACTCAGCGCTGGGTGCAGTTTCCTTTCACCCTTCCCTACCACCTCAGGGAAGACCCCAATCAGCTCCCTCAGGTACATCTAAACATCCCCTTCAGGGCTGGTGAGCTGGTTCAGCGGTCTAAAGTGCCTGCTTAGGCAAGCTTAGGCAACCCAGGGACTGCGGTTTTACCGCTGGCACCACATGCTGCACCAGCCCCACCATCAGGGCAAGCTGAGCCGGCCATAATAAAAAATAAATTTAAAAAAGCATCCCCTTCAAACTCCACCCCTGACAAAAGGCCATAAAAACCTCAGCTTCCCTTTGTTCCAATCCAGAGAATCCCTTCCCCAGATTTCGTGTCCTCAAAGATAATAAAGCCCCTTTCCCTTTTTCCTTCTGCCTGTTTCTCTGCTGTGTCAGTGCTGGGCAAAAACTATCAAGAACTACACAGAAAAGTAGCAAAAAGAGCAAAATTCTAATTGTACTTGTATTACAGTGCTGGGAGTGTTGGTGACCTTGTTCTAATCCCTAGAATGACAGATTAGATTTAATGTTCATGAGTGCTTTTGTTATACAGAAAAGGGTGGTGGTACACATGTGAGCTTTAGACTTTGGAAGAGCTATTGCTTGTTATTGTGATGGTAAAAAGGATTTCGGGGACCAAGGCTTCCAAGATGCACAGCAACTGGTGTAGGCAGCTGAATTAGATAGAAATATTATAGTCAGTTAGACAGGGCCAGGCCCTCAAGGGCGACAAGAAAGACAAGATGACTTCACCACTATAAACAGACACTCCTCTGCTGTCGGCCAAATTTCAAGACAAAAGTAAACAAACAAAAGCTACATACTTCCCTAAGGATGGGCATCAGGGATTGATATTCTAAGTAGGTATCAGTCACCTTGAAAGAGCCCAGTTGAGTCACTAACCCAACCCCCAACAGGACGAGACTGGATTTAATCTATTTTACCTGAGCAATGGTGCTTGTAATCTCATTGGTTGACCATAGTTTTATCCCACCTCATGCCCACCTAAGCGAGTTCCCATGTCTTCTCCACAGCCTTCTCCAAAACCACGCCTCACCACGTGGTTTTCCTTTATAAAAGTCCCTGGAAGCTGTTTCTTCCAGGGAATGCCTACTCGGGAACCCCTCCTGTTCCTCTCCTTGACGGAAGATTTCTTTCCCTCAATAAATATGTTCTGCGGGCCGGTAAGATGGTTCAGCAGTCTAAAGCACCTGCTTAGGGAAGCTTAGGCAACCTCAGGGACTGCAGTTTGATTCCTGGCACCACATTGCTGCACCAGCCCCACCCCCAAGGCAGGTTGAACAAGCCATAATACAAAAAATAAAATAAAATAAGTAAAAATAAATAAATAAATATCTTCTGCTCATTACTTCTGTTTGTTCCTAAAATTCATTCTTTGGTTTTATAAAACATGAACTCATCCCAGGTACTTTTCAGGTTGGGAGATCAGTTTTCCCTATATCATAACCACTCATGAAAATAAACTTTCCAGGGAACTGCAGGGACCGCAGTTTGATCCCCAGCATCACATGCTGCGCCAGCCCCACCCCCAGGGCAGGCTGAGCCAGCC
>PVKN010014981.1:0-18790 GCA_004027915.1 Capromys pilorides
ATATATATATATATATATATATATCAATCAACAAATGATCTTGATGATAATAGATAAGGGCACTGTCTGATCTGTGTAAAATAAAAGAAAAACCATAACTTTTAAGGTCACCCTAATCATCAGAATCACTGTTTGTCACATCTCCTGCAAGAATGAAGACCATTCTTAACAACCAGACTGTGGACATTCCAGAAAATGTCGACATCACTCTGAAAAGATGCATAGTTAATGTGAAAAGTCCCAGAGGAACCCTGTGGAGGGACTTCAAACACATCAATGCAGAGCTCAGTCTCCTTGGGAAGAAAAGAAAGAAGCTCCAGGTTGACAAATGGTGAAGAAACAGAAGAGTTGGCAACTGTCCGTACAATCTGTAGCCACGCGCAGAACATGATCAAGGGGTCTCGCTGGGCTTCCGTTACAAGATGAGATCTGTGTGCTCACTTTCCCATCAACGTCGTTATTCAGGAGACTGGGTCTCTTGTCGAAATCTGGAACTTCTTGGATGACAAACACATTCACTGAGTTCGTATGAGGGCAGGTGTTGCTTGCTCAGTATCTCAAGCCCAGAAAGATGAGCTAATCCTTGAAGGAGATGACAGTGAGCTTGCTTCAAATTCAGCTGCTTTGGTTGAGCAAGCCACAACAGTCAAAGACAAGGATATCAGGAAGTTTTTGGATGGCATCTATGTTTCTGAAAAGGGAACAGTTCAGCAGCCAGATGAGTAAGATCCAAGAGTTGATGCAGCCACAGAGACAAGCTTCTGAATTGTAAAGCCAAGCTGTGATATTTTAATGTGACAATAAAAGACCTTTATTGACTTGAGAAAAAAAATCATCAGAATGAGGATCACCTTCTACCACTCCTGTACTAACAAGTCCCTTTAGGAACGCCACATGTCTCTTTCCATCTCTTCCACTGTATCTAGTGATATTTGCTTGCCCTTCAACTTCAGAATTTTAGAAAATTATACAAATAACCTCAGTATTCTTATTTTGTACTGCAAGGTAGAAGAGCAGGAAGGCAGAATTTATCTCTAGTGAGGTAAAACGGGTGAGCAGGGACCACTGCCTGCTGTCTGGGACCACGGCAGCCCAGGCTGGCAGGCTTCAGGTGCACAGTCCCAGGGGTAGGTGCAGCAGAAGAAAGGACGGAGGAGAGGGACGTGAAGGCTGCAAATTCATTGTGGTTGTGGGCTGGCGGAACGACACAATCACACTGTAAACACTATTTCTATACATAGATTTTCTTTGAAACTGTCTCTGAAGTCAGCACAAACTATATTAATGCCTGTTGTCTCAGAAATTCAGTTTTAAATCACTTCGTCATCCAAATCACTAAGTATGACAGTCTTTATTACATTACCATAGTACGCGGTCAACAGGTCATGTTTACTTGCAATATGTCATACCTCTGTAGGCAGCTGAATTAGATAGATAAATTATAGGAAGTTAGACAGGGCCAGGCCTTCAAAGAGGACATGGAAGACAAGATGACCTTACAACTTTGGACAGACATTCCACCTCCAGGGGCTAGATCTCAAGAGTAAACAAAAGCAGCCACATACTTCCCTGAGGATGGGCATCAGGGACTGATATGCTAAATAAGTATCAATCACCTTGAAAGAGCCTGAAAGACTCAACAGCCCAAGCCCAACAGGAAGAGACCTTATTTGGTATTCTTGCCTGCTTGCTACACGACTCACTTCCCCATTTGATCCCAATTTTAATCAATTTTACCTGAGCAATGGTGCTTGTAATCTCATTGGTTCACCATAGTTTTGTCCTGCCTCAAGCCCATTTAAGTGAGTTCTAATATCTCCACCACCTTAGACCGGCCTTACCATAGTTTTCCTCTATTAAAAGTTCCTGGAATAGATGGCTTCCCCAGGACAACCACTCGGGATCCCCCTCCTGTCCTCTCACACAGGTGCTTTGTTTTCCCCAATAAATATATTCTGCTCATAACCTCCGTTTGTTCCTAAAATTCATTCTTCGGTTTTAGAGAACACAAACTCGTCCCAGGTACTTTTCAGGTTCGGAGATCATTTTTTCCCTATATCATTTTGGAGGTCATCCACCCAGAATCAGTTTTTCTCCCTGTATCATTTGGAGGTTCCCTGTATCAATACATGTTTTCCAGTTTACTTTTCTAATAATCTGTTGGCTCTGAGTTTAATGTATGTCATCTTCCTTACCTATGAATAATGACTCAGTGTTTTGACATACATGATTGTTAAGTCATTTCTGTGTGTTCTATAAAAAAGGTAAACTCATTTTAAAATTATTTTTCAATTCTGTAATTTAATAGTAGCGGCATATAGAGAAGATTAATTGTGACCTAAGACAATAAAACAAAGTCTTCAGGGTGAGTTTTTTTAATATGATCAGAAGATAGCATGGTATTTCCACTTATTTTTCCTTGCCTTAATTTATTTTCTCAGGTATCTTTCCAGATTCCCATTAGGAATCTGTATTCAGTGGTCTATGACTAATCCCAGGTGTCAAATAAGATACTGGATGGCCACAGGGAAACTCTGAAGCAATAACTTTACTTAGCTCACTTTAGACACAGGAGCACATCGGAATGTGTCATACACGTGTGTTCTGAGCACCGCCCTCGCCACAGCACAACTCTGCCTCTTGAACGTCCCTCTTCACATTGTTTTATGCCTTGAGCTTTGGCATTCTAACATCGGTGATATTTACTGAGGTAAGACTGAGAATGAAGAAATCACAGTTCCAATCACATGTCTCAGTTGCAAATGAAATCAGGCGCAGGCACACTGGCTGTCTTTCCTGTCCTTTGGCAGCTGCCACTGCTTTTAGCTGCAGGGACTGCTCCTATTTGTTCCAAGTAATCAGCAACGAAAGCTGACACCATGGCTCAATTATATTCATCAGAGCATCTCAGGAATTTCTTCTAGAATCTACCTTGTTCCTCAGAATTTTTAAATTCCTTTGGGGGAAAAAAAATGTTAACTCTGTTTTTTAAAATATTGTTTTAAGGGGACAACCCGCTCGGGCCCCCCTCCTGTTCCTCTCTCGAACAGGAGCTTTCTTTCCCCCAATAAATCCATTCTGCTCATAATTAATTAATTAGATAACAAAATATTGTTTTAAGTAACTGCCTAAATCCTTCCTGAGGGTAGGATGACTCAAACCCAAAGTATCACACACGAAATCCTTTTGCCTAGACAGAAAAACCTCGCAAACCCCGCACAGCCTTTCCCTCGACACCATCTCACAACACGGGTGTTAATATGAATGTGGATCGGTTCTGGCTCTCACATGCCACCACTTTTCCTGCTTCTGTGATCCTGTTTTTCTCCTTGTCAATAGAACTTCTCCTATCTTCTGTCCAGGCAAAACCCTGCTCTTGAGCAAGAACGTAAATCCTCCTTCTTAGTAAGGCTTTTCTGCCTCACAATTCTTGTGTTAATTAGCTGCCCTTGACCCAACAGTCTTGAAGTTCCAGACCTCCTCTTACTAGCCTGACTTCCAGACAAGCTCTAACTTCAACTCTTACCACAGACTCTTGCTGAAGATGAACAGAGTAAGGAAAATTTTAAGGTAAGGGGAAAAAATAATGTAAAGGTAGGCAAATCTTACTAACCATAATGCCCATATAACATTTCACTACAGTAGACATGCCTTACATCTGCCTACTTCTCACACTTACATGGTATTTTGCAGCCCACCCAGATAAATCACAAGTTGGAAAATAGTGAAATCGTTTTTGAATAAATTTTCTCTTCTGCCCTGGCCAATGTAGATGGTCTGATCTCATTGAACGTTAACATTTCCAAATTGCATGAAGTCACAGCTGCTGCTTAAAACAAATTTATTCACAATTAGATCATGCATTCATGCCGAGGCATTCATGATGGATGTGTTATTAGGTCTTTCTTCCCCATTAGTCTTTAGCTCCCAAACAATGGGCTATTTGGTTAAAGCTGTTCATCACTGTTGGCCACACAATGTAACAGAACCAAAATATGAACTTGAATTTTACTTTAAGCACACTGGAATGATTAACATGTGATTTTTCTTTATGTATTTAGTACAGGGTCAACAGGGTCTCACTACACAACTCAGACATACTGACTCTCCTGTTTTCAGACTCCCAAGCGCTGGGATTATAGGTGTGCACCACCACACCCAGTCTCAGTCACTGTCTCAGTGCACCCTGGGGGTGGGGCCGGCATGGCATGTGCAATCGGGGACTGAACATGGGTTCCTGTGTCTCTAAAGCAGGCACTTTAGACACTGATAAATACTTACACCGGGCTGGTGAGACAGTTCAGTGGCCTAAAGTGCCTGCTTAGGAAAGCTTAGGCAACCGCAGGGACTGTGGTTCCATCCCTAGCACCACACGCTGCGCCAGCCCCACCCAGAGGGCAGGCTGAGTGGGCCATAAAAATAAATAAATAAATAAATAAATAAATAAATAAAAATAAAGCAGGCACTTTAATCCACTGAGCTATCTGTCTGGCCCTAACATATGAAATTTTTTTTTAATTTTTTTTATTTTTTAAGAGCAGAATATATTTATTGGGGTAAAGAAAGCTTCTGTCTCAGAGTGGGACAGTAGGGGAGCCCAAGTGGGTTATCTCCCAAAAGTTGAGAAGAGGTTTTTTTGTTCCTTTTTTTTTTTTTTTTTGGCTGGCTCAGGCTGCCTTAAGAGTAGGTATGGGAACTGAACTGTCATCCCCTGTACCTGACTGGGATTGCCTGCACAGGGGCTTCAACCACTGAGCTAACCTGAAAGCCCCCAACATGTGAACATTTTTAGAGGAAGGCAAAAACATTCTCTTAACTCTCTCAAACTAACTTTATCATGGCATTAAATGTCCAAAAATCACAAAGCTCATCATTGAGGGAATTCATCATTTCCCTCATTTTTCAAAAATAATGGCAAAATATTCCCATTTAATCCTATCCATTCCATAACTCCTGGCTAACATATTTGTCCTGCAATATTTACCAGCACTTAAACAAGGGAGATGGGATGCACCAAGAAACACGAAGAGTCCTTTTCTGGTAATTAAAATCTTCTAGGGGCTTCTCAACCAATAAACAAAACCATAGCACATCATTCATTTTTCATATGCTAATGCTCCGAATTCACTCCCATTGGGACAGTGATATGAACCGTTCAGCACCATCAATACTACAAACAGCCTACTCTCACATGTCCGCCTTAGGCTCTTGGCTGACATTCTGATGGGCTCCCCAAAGGCAAATGAAAATAATAATACTCTAGGTCCTCATCCCCTAAATTGAACTGCTCTGTAAAGGCTCTAGCACCTTGATTGAATTTTTTTTTTTTTTTTTTTTTTGCGGAACCGGGGATCAAACTCAGGACCTTGCACTTGCCAGGCAGGTAGGTACTTGTGCCCCTGAACTATCTCCCCAGCCCACCTTGACTGAATTTAACAACAAATCTGAAGATCAGATGGATACCACCTGGCTCCAGATGTGAAATCTTTAAGGAATCACATCAGTTACGGAATACTCTGACTCGGAATACATAACCAAAATTTCATCAGGAGAACCCACACCAGGCAAAAGCAAGCGGAGAAGAAAGCAGAGGAGCGTGCGCCCCACCACCAGTTTTCCAAGAGATACATTCACCACGATGCCCAGGGATAGGCAGAGGTGGGTCAACGAGAACCCCAGCACCGGCAGTGGTAGTTCAGATGGGGACCAGCGAGACCCCGCTGCTCCAGAGCCTGAAGAGCAGGAAGAAAGTCTGCCCCCCAGCAGAAGGAAAACACCAAACTCTCCAGCAAAACCACTGCTAAGTTATCCACTAGCACCAAGAGAATTCAGAAGGAGCCAGCCGAAATAACCGTCAGTCCCCCCAAGTGCAGCGCTGAGCCTCAAGGAGATCAACTGTGCTTGGGCCACCGGCTTCTGCACAGGAACGTCGTGTCTTCTCTGGATATCACATTTTCAGCACATTATCCATTTAAGCCACCAAAGGTTACTTTCCGTACCAGAATCTATCACTGCAGCATCAACAGTCAGGGAGTCATCTGTCTGGACATCCTGAAGGACAACTGGAGTCCTGCTTTGACTATTGCAAAGGTTTTGCTGTCCGTTTGCTCCCTTTTGACAGACTGCACCCCTGCGGATCCTCTGGTAGGAAGCGTAGCCATTCAGTATTTGATCGACAGGGCAGAACAGGACAGGACAGCCAGACGGTGGCCCCAGAGAGAGGCCACATAATTCACACCATGTGTACGCAGCGTGAAGGGGCAGGCGGCGTCTTCTCCTCACTGTGCTGCAAACCTTTATGGTCTTCACAATACGGACTTCCGCGCATATGTTACACTGATCCTACTCTCTGCTTTTATCCTTTGGAGACTGGGAGACGCCCCAGAAAGGTAAATGCTATCAAGAGTAGAACTTTGTAGCTGTAGGTTAGTTATGTTTAAAACGCCTACTTGTTGGCAAGCAAGATGGTTCAGCGGTCTAAAGCGCCTGCTTAGAAAAGCTTAAGCAACCACAGGGACCAAAATTCAATCCCTGGCACCACACGCTGCACCAGTTCCACCCTCCTCAGCCTGCCTTAGGGGTGGGGCTGGCAAAGTAGGTGGTGCCAGGGGTCGAACCACGAACCACAGTCCCTGCAATTGACTCAGCTTGCCTAAGCAGGAACTTTAGACCGCTGAGCCATCTCACCGAGCTGAAAATGTTTTACCTTTGTCAGTTCATAATGAGGGGATTTCCTTTTACCCTTTGTAGCTCAGAGGGCACTGATGTATCATCTCAAACACAATAACCACACTCCTGAAGGCATAAAAAAAACCAACAAAAATTTAATCAGGAGAAAACATTACACAAATGTAACAATTAGAATATTCATTTTTTTTAAAGTAAATCTGTTTTTTTTCCAAAACAAGAAAAATTTAACAATGGTAGAATATTCATTTTTTTAAAACAGAAAAGATCTATATTTAGGAATGTCAATGTCATAAATACGGAAGAAAGCTAAAGAACTGTGCCGAGCCAAGGGACTATACGCAATTACAACATGCAGTTACAGGCTTGGTTCTGCCATGGAGGCTACGAGACCACCTGTGGTATGTATTCGGTTAACTGACAAGACTGGACAATAAACCTAAGGCAGTTCAAAAGTAATGAGGCCCTGTTAAATGTTCCGAAGTTGATAACAGCACTGGGTAACTTTAGAGCGGATCTTAAGAAATATGTACTATCTTGTATTTAACTTGCTCTCAAATGGTTCCAAAATAACACTGTGTCTATGAATTAAAAATAGAGGTTTGTGATAAAGACACAGGAACATAGTAGACTGACAGGTGACAGAGAAATCGAGATGAGTTTAGAGAGAAAGAGGGAAGAGCAAATTATGTAAATGATATAAGGTTATTTAATACGGTTTATATTAGCCTTACAACTTTCCTGTAAGCTTAGATTATTTCCAAAGAAAAAGTTTAGAAGTTTATTTAATTTGCTTCTACACAAGCAAGGAAAGCCGTCTTCATCACACTTACACATTTTCCTCTACTGACTTCTCTAGGTTGTTTTCTAGGCATTTTACTAGCTAGCAAAAAGGTAAACTTCAATATTCTAGACCTCTAGTCCAATGACTAAAAACATGAAATTAATGAAGCTCAAATATAACCTCAGTGCATAAATAGCTTGCAGGTGAGTTAATGTAGAATACAAAGAAATAATGGGTACCACTATTAAGTGGATAGAGCAAAAAGGTCAATTAAAGTGGAGGCCAATGAAAGTAAATTACCAAGGGCCGACCAAATAGCTCAGCGGACTAAGCAGGCTCAGGGGCCGGGGGTTCAATTCCCGGGCCTGCCATGCTGGCCCTGGACCCTGGGCATGCTGAGACACAACTGAGACTGGGCGTGGTGGTACACGCCTATAATCCCAGCTCTTGGGAGGTTGTAAACAGGCAGATCACTATGAGTCCCTGTAGACCCTTCCTTACCAAAAAAAAAAAAAAAACACACAAATGTCCTACATTTAATTCATTCAAGTATGTTTGAAGTAGAGTACGAGATGTTTCTTTCCAAATAGTCCAGGATTTGAGTACTTTACATTTCCACATTAACCATAATCATAAAGCATCATCTAAAAATTCCAGAATCAGGGTCAGCCAGACAGCTCAGCCGATTAAAGCGCCTGGTTAGGCAGATGCAGCGGCCAGGGTTTCAATCCTGTCTTCATTACTCTTCTCTTGTTGCTGGGACAAATACTCAACACTCAAAATGAGGGAAGGAAAGGTTTATTTAGCTCACAGTTACTGGAGGTTTCAGTCCATACCAGCTGGCTCTAAGGCAAGAGTGGCACTTGGAAGAGGACAACCTTCCATGGTGGCAGCTAAGAGCAAGAGCTGAGGGCAAGGTAGCAGCAGCTCAAGCAGCTAACTTCTCTGCCTTCCTTACATTGAAATGCAAATCACTTGCCCCAGGGGAGGGGCAGCACCCATTCTCACAATAATCAATTACAAATTCCAGAAGCCACCCCATGACTGCATGAGGCTTTGGGGAGACACCTATATACAAACCATAACAAATCTCCAGCACAACATGCTGGCCCCACCCCTGGGGCGTCCTGAGACAGCCATTTAGACTGGGCATGGTGGAACCCACCAGTAATCTGAGTGGTTGGGAGCCTGGAAAACAGGACAGAACACTGTAAGTCTGATCTGCATAGTGAGAGCCAGTAGACACTGTAGACACTGTACTAAATACATTAAAAATAAAAATAAAAAATACAGTATCAAGTTTTAAAACATAATAATTTAAAGACTTTAGGGTGAAGGCAAGCCTGATGGAACACACCTGTAATCTCACCTAAAAGGCTGGTGCAAGAAGATTATAAATTTAAAACCAGCCTGAGCAAATCAGCAATTCATTGAACCCTACCTCAAAATAAAATTTCAAAAAGAGCTTAGGATGTAGGTGAGCATAAAGATGCTGGATTCAATACATAGCACAGAAGAAGGAAAAGGAGAAAGAGAGAAAGAAAAGCGGGGGGGGGGGGGTATGGGGAGGGGAAGAAAGGTGGAAGGAAGGAATAAAGGCGTGACTGCCAGCCCTACCCCTGCAATGCACTGAGGCCATTGAGACTGGGCATGGTGGTACACACCTGTAATCCCAGCACTTGGGAGGCTGAAAACAGGAGGATCACTAGGAGTCCAATCTGTGTAGTGAGACCCTAAAGACCCTGTACCAAATACATTGAGAAAAAAGGGGGGGCAAGGAGAAGAGAAAAGGGGAGGGAGGGAAGGAAAAGAGGAGAGGAAGGAAGGGAAGGGAGAAAAAAGAGGGAGGGGGAGGGCAGGGCTAGGGCAGCGGGAGGGCAGTTAAGGTAGGACAGGATAGGATGAAACGATCTTGGACAAAAGTGTTCTACACTTTTCCAGTCTTTACATTTGTCTGTACTACATCTTCAGAGGGGTAAAAAAGCTTAGTACTAAGTCTGCATCCTATCTTCCCCATGCATTTAACGTACTTTTCACAAAAACAGTCATATTCTTTTTTGAGGGGTGAGGGAGGATACTACTGCTTGAGCCCAGGACCTTCCCACTACACTACATCCCCTAGCCCTTTTACATATTTATTCTGAGACAGGGTTTCCATAAGTCACTCAGTTATTCAGGCAGGGTTTGAATCTGCAGTCTGCCTATCTCAGCTTCCTAGAGTGATGGGAGTACAGGAACATGCCATCACACCCCGTATCTATATTCTTTCATGATGCCCCTGTATGTCATCAGTTTATTACACTCCATTATATTCTATTTCTACAGATATGCATACACTGGCAAACCCTGCTGATGGGCAGTGTGGGCAGCGGGGAGTGGCACCTTGAGGACCGCCAACATCCTCAGACAAGAGGCTGTTGGAGCCCAAGGGGCACCAGCCAAGCCCATCATGGAAGCAGAGGCGATTAAGAGCGTGTCTAGAAGACACCAAATGAAGTCACTTTCTTCAAGGATGAAAAGAAAATCCTGGACTCATATGAACTAAGAGCACTTTGAGTAGCTCTTGGTTCTCCAGATGTGCACAGGAATTAAAGTGACAAGGGCCAGCCAAATAGCTCAGCAGATTAAAGCGCCTGCAAGCAGGTGCAGGGGCCATGGATTCAATCCCTGGGACTGCCATGCCGGCCCCAGCCCCAGGGCATGCTGAGACAGGCATTGAGACTGGGCATGGCGGTGCAAGCCTATAACCCCAGCTCTTGGGAGGTGGGAAACAGGGGGATCACTACAAGTCCAATCTGAACACCCTATAAAAAATACAGGAAAAAAAAAAAAGGGTGACAGATGACCAGCTTTTCAGACAACTGCAAGTTAAGAGCCTCCCTGTTTTACTACAGACCAATGAACCACAAGCAGAGACTGCTGGTGTAGACAACATGCATTAGCTTGAAATGTATGTTCTAAGTACTTTGGGTTAATTGTATTATTTCATTTAAAAACACAGAAATACAAATCTCAAAGGGGAATAAATAATTTGGGAAAAAGAGAATTAAAATCCTGGCCTGATTCTATCTGGTTTATCTAAAGTAAACCAAAGCACCTATTTTCAAATGGGTACAACCAAAGCACAGAATGTGTCTCTCCAGAGGATCCTGTTGGCATTCAACGAACTTGCTGACTTTCCGGTAGAGCTGTTGGGAAATGTGTCAACTGTGGACAAAGGTATGTTCTAAAGTACATGTAGGCATGGAAATGTAGTACATTTCCCCATGAGATTGAAAACCACTAACGATGAGTTCTTTTGTAAATGGGAGTTGGGAGACACATGCCAAGAGAATGAAAATTCCCACAGACGCAGACCTAATTCTGTGCCCCTCACCTCTTCTCCACCCTCCAAGACTCGAAACCAAAGCACTCAAAACGCTCCCGCCGACAAGGCAAATCAGTACACATTGTCCACACACAGAGTGCACCAACACCAGATGGGCAGCACCCTGCACCAGGGCGAGGGGTGAGGGGCTGCCAAGGGAGCCGGATCAATCTCTGCGATAGACTTCCGGTAGGCAACTCTGAGAACAAGAGAAAATGGCAGCTCCCTCATCTGACTAAAGAGTCTTGCCAGCTTTTTTCCTATACTGTTGTTTTAAATTTATTATTCATGCTGTTTTATTTCTCCAATCAATGAAGAACAAGTGCTCTTCTATCCTCCATGTGTTATAGACATAAATGTAATTTTATAAAATATGTGATGACTTAAAATATCATTCTAATAAACTGAATATTTTTAATATTCACTAGAAGCTGTATTTAATGATACAATAAAATTTGAATTGATCTCAAAGAGGTTGCCATAAACCCATGGGAGACATAAACTGATGTTCTTATGTCGCTAGCTGAGATAATTCACAATATAAAGAAACTCAGATGCTATGTAAAACTCCTAACATAATGCAAACATTTTCTTTTTTAGTCCATAAACTACATGAAAGTTTTATACAGACATACATAAACTACACATGACCCTATATACACATAAATATGTATAAGCTAAAGATGTATAAAACAAATGCAGTACAAATACACAAAAAAGAATATTAACACCATAAATCGCTCATGCTCAATTACACAGAATTATTTTTAAAATCCTCTAAAAGAAGAGCAGAAAGATAATCAATTCAGACAATGGCCTCTAAGAACCAAGTCCTTTTCTGAGCTGACGTGTCTGTCTCCAACACGGAGACAATCTCTTTAGTCACCTATGGTGACCATGGGTCTTTAGAGCAAAAGGTAATTTCTTAAAACTGAGATGCAATGATATATATAATAAATACAGAGTAAGACTACGCAGTAAAATGGACTAGTTTGCAAAAACTACAGCTGCCTCTGATTCAATAAAACTCCTGGGATCACCTAAGAGCATTTCTTTCACATTCACAACAGTCAGAACATTTTAAGAGATTCAAAAATGATAACCATTGGCTTTTTATTCATCCTTTGCAATGTTACTTACAACAATCTTCCAAAAATGGTGTGAGGCTTGTGTTTCTAAAGCTTCTCAAAAGGAAAACATGACAAACAACACAATGTGGTCACTAAGGGCCAATTTCTACTACGGACTAGTAAAAAAGGCAGGGTATTACCTATTTGATCATTAGTACTACTTAAAAAAAAAAAAATGGAGCATGTACTTTGGGCAAATAATCAGAAAAAAGTCTTAAATAGCAAACTTTTAAACATCTTATCTGACTGTGATTCCAATGTCCTTAACTGGACTTGTAATTAACACATCTTACACTACTCCCATAATATGAGTCATGAGCTAGGTCTCTTAAGATCTGTTCCCACTCTGCTGCAACTCTTCATAATGTAGCCACCATATTCAGGCACGTGAACTACTGTGGTCTTGCCTTCAAATACAGACATCTGAGGGCTCCTTCCTATTTAGGAGCCATTTGCATCTGAAGCCCCTGTATGCATCAGGGAGTCCCTAGCACACATCTGAAGAGGACTGAATGGAAGACTGAATGTACGAGGAACTAACGGCAACTTCAGTGCCTCACGAAGACGACCCTTTCCCTCTGCTCCTGTGTGATTCTCCGTCATGAAAGCTCACACCTTCAGAAGGCCACGTTGTGGCCTCCTCAGAGCATATCTAATTGACAGGCTCCTTCAGCTTCTGAAGGGGCTCTCA
The DNA here is from genome assembly GCA_004027915.1 of Capromys pilorides. Taxonomy (NCBI): domain Eukaryota; kingdom Metazoa; phylum Chordata; class Mammalia; order Rodentia; family Capromyidae; genus Capromys; species Capromys pilorides. Next base: position 12,660 of record PVKN010014981.1, read on the forward strand.
CAGAAAGGCACACTGAAAAGAGAAATGCACCTCACTGTTTCATTCATTTCAATAAATTCAGCCTGCCTTCCTTCCTTCCTTCCTTCCTTCCTTTCTTTTTTTCTTTCTTCTCTTAATGATGTTTCTTGAGACCGCCCCTCCCCCACCCCCATCCACCCCAGCTTTGCGCTATGTAGCCCACCAGGCTGGCCTCGAGATGGTGGAGATCCTCCTGCCACAGCCTCCTAGTGCTGGGATGACAGCTGTGTCCCGCTCTTCCTCTCCCCTCTCACAGCTCCCCATATGTCTCTCCAGCAGCGGGGTGCGCAGCCTGGGAGAGGGGGGCACCTCTCCACCTCCAGTCAGCGTCAAGTCAGAGCGCCTGTCACCTGCCCCCGAGGGCCCTGGCGAGGCCAAGTCCTTCCCCTTTCCACTGCTCCTGCTGCAGGGCCACTATGCCGCCTGCCGCCTGCCCCCTGCAGACGGGTGGGCGCGGTAGGGTGTAGGCAATGGGGACCCCCATGTTGGGGATCCTTGCGGTGGGGCTGGGGGGACACCTGCCTGCTTGGGGGCCCCTCTGCCTTCCTCCTGTGCAATCCACCAATAAATTTGTTGCCATGTGTTGTTTTGGGGTCTCTGGTTTCCTGACAGGCGTCAGACCCTCTTAAAAACCCCCAAATAGGAAGATAGTTCAGTGGCATAAGTGCCTGCCTGGTATGCACAAGGTCCTGATTTCAATCCCCGGTTGAAAAGAGAAAAAGTAAAAAACCCAAACATCAAAAAAAAAAGTCAATAAATTCTGGAAGTTGCATGACAGCAACCACAGCTGTGAGGGTATCCACGTTCTGCTAGAGGAGACGTAAACTGAAGTAATAATTCATGCAGCAATTCTGCCCTCCATTTCTTTGTGTGTAGAGTGGGGTGGGGAGGGGGCTGTCTTTTTTTAAAGAAAGGATCTTACCATGCAATTTAGGTTGGCCTTGAGCTCACTTGGCAACCCAGGCTGGTCTCCAACCCAAAATAATCCTCCTCCTTCAGCCTCCCAAGAGCTGGGATTACAGGTATGCGTCACCATGCCCAGCTCTGCCATCCCTTTCTTCATCACTGATGCTCTGTGGGTGAGGTGGACCTGCTCACGTACCAACTGATATGATTATAAGGAGTTCAGCAACCAACACCTTGCCTTCATCCCAACATGGGCCAAGGGTACCAGCCCCGCCACTTCTCTCTTCTGCTGCTGGGCTCTCTTGTCAGCCTTACAGACCCACCAACCACCTGTCCTCCAACAGCTCAGCTTTATTTGCTATTCTGAACCTAAGTGGTTCCCCTTGAACCCCGTTACACACTTCAAACAACACTGTTCTCCAACACAGCAGTGGCTTTCCTCTACTCTTATCAGCTAAGAGATGAGGCTCTCCGCCTCTAGGCCCCAAATACTGGCTCCGCCCAAGAGGCACCTCCTTGGCCAGCTGCCTTTAGACATGCACAGCTGGCACCACCGGGCATCTTCCTAAGCCTGAAGAAAGGTGCTCCTGAAGGGTGTCACTAATGTAAGGCCACAGAGACCTGAGACTCATGGCACTCACTCCCATTTCCTCCCTCCTTTATAAAAGGAGACACACAAATGTCATCAAAATGGGGAAAACTCAGTTGGCATAGACACTGAACACAGCTCCAGAGGAGGGACAGTTGCTTGGACTTGTACCAGGCATTCCTAAGGAGAAAGAACAGCTTCCAGAACAATGTATTATGTATTCTTCTCTATCACCTCCAAGGGGAAGGTGATTTCTGTTTTCCTCTCTCGTGAACAAGCATAAGACACCTCAGTAAAATGATGACCCGGTTTCATTTCTGCAAGAGACCTGAAACCATAATTTTACAAAACATCTGTCTGTTTTCCTTAAACAAGCAGATAACAAACCACCAACAACAGTGTGAAAACGATTATAGGACTTCAGCAGCACAATGTTAAGGCGCCTCTGTCTAGAAAAAAGTAAAATTACTCTGAAATTAATTATTACAAGCAGCTCAAGTTTCACAGTAAGTTTTATTGGAACCAATATCCTTAGGAAGAACGTGGCAGGTGCATGGAAGACAGGAATTGTATTTGCAATTCTGCTTCAGTAGGATTACAGACCACAGAGCTCACCATCTTATAGAGCGCAACACTCACAAGGGGCATTGGTAAGTCCTAGCGCATCTAGGCACATCTTTTCCACATCTGCTTCTAAAATAGTGGCATATTAAATTTGGAAGCACATCCTAAATATATGTTAAGATTTTGTGATAGATCCATGTAAATATAATACAAAAAAAAATGATAAACTTTTACAGAGCTCCATCAGTACTTAGTTCTTCAAGATGCAGGAAACTCCAAGCACATAAAAAATTTGATCAACAACTGAATAAAAAAGAAGCAAGAGTGGTATGGCTGGCTCCCTCGGACCCATGTGTGGTTTTTCCCTTTCTTATGAGAAGTCCTGGTAACATCGAGTTTTAGCCCTAGCTGTCGTCCGCTCTCCTCACAGCCCAGCTCCTAAAGCTCTCCCTCAGCCACTGTGCCCAAACTCCCTGCTCACGGCCTGTCTACTCACTGGCGCTTCCCTCTGCTGGGACTGTGCCTGGCATCTCCACAGCTCCTTCACGGTGTTGGGCCATTTGTCCAAAGTCAGATCCTCATGCATGCCCTCTTTGACCACGCCATCGGAAATACAAAGCCCCTCAACACTCTTTTTTCTCCTTAGCAATTATTAGTAACTAACTTACTACACAAAGTATAGTTTGTGTATTCTCTCTTCCTGAAAAACGTAAGCTCTGTGAGGGTGGGTATTTGCGTCTGCATTGCTTATGCTCTTGCACTTCCCCATGCCTAGAAAGTGTCGCAGGCACACACCAGGGTCCCAATAAATATTTCCTGGATAAATGAGTGAATCTACATAAACACTGCTCTTAGGTTAGTGTCCAACACACTTTACAGAATCAAAAGTTCTTGCCCTCCTCATCTTTCACTCCCTCCTGTTCTGGTTTTCTTCTTCCTTCTTGTATTTGCTGCTATGAGTCCTACTAAAAACAGACTTATATTATTAGCAAACTAGAGTCATTTGTGAAAGTAAGCAAAATGTAAAGAAATCATTAAGTTATAAACAAGATCATGGTCGCCACAAAAGTTTTTCTCTCTGTTTGAGTGTCACATGTTTTTGTAATCTTTAAATCTTATTACTGTATAATAACACTACTCGAACACGATGGAGAAGTAGCCAGCACGTAACTAATGTGGAAAACAGCTAATTTATGTATCTGTCTGTATATTTAGAAAAGAAAATTTAATGCATGGGTGCATTCTATTTCTGAGAAAAACTCTAGAGTGTGCTGTTTAGGTTAAGCACATAATCCCTTTAATAGAGTTACAGCTGGCTGGTTATTTTATAAGCACACTCCTTCCTAGCAACCCTTCATGATACCCAAAATTAACCATTGAAACTTTGTGCTAGCAACTGTCAAATTTACATTTTAAGAGATATACATGGCTTCTGCCAACATTCCCTTGGGGCAGGAAGCAACCAATACTAAGTTCTTAAAGGCAAAGCCTTCAAATAGGTGAGAACTGTTACCAGAAGTTTGAAAACAGAATCAATTAAAGGCTAAACTAAGGGGCCAGGGATATAGCTGAGCAGCAGTTTAAGTGCCTGGCTGGCAAGCACAAGGTTGCTAGTTGGAACTCCAGTACCCTGGCAAAAGAAAAGGAGAGAGAAAGGCTGAACTAGCCACATCAAGTATTAAACAGTTACATGTCACAATTAATAAAACAGATCTGGGCACAAAAACACATATGCAAATAAGTGGAAACTAATGCCTCAAGAGAAAAATCCCTAGCACACATCAAAGATGAATGCACGGACAGCAAAGGCAGAGCGTGAGGGCGCCTGGGTCTCTCGTCCTCAGAACATCTCTGCATTAATAAACCCATGTTAGATGATACGTCAGCAGTCTCCCCCTGCTCAACTGCAGACAAACAGCCCACAATTAGAAAGAGCAATAAGCAATTCATCTGACTCAGAAAATTAACTATTTAAGAGAGAAAAAAAAGTCTTAGGCTAATATATGCCAAATGGACGAGGCCAGCTCCACCCTCAGACTCCCTGGCCAGGTGGGCATGGGGCACGAGAGCAGGGCCACTCTGGTGGCGTACCAGATGCTGAGCACGCTGGGAGGGGACGTGGCCCCCCTGGTTCAGGGCCACCAAGGTGCCAGGCAGGAGGGCGGTGCTCTTCAGGGGGCGGCCGGTGTGTCACTCTGGTTTCTTTTTTTTTTTAATTTTATTTATTTACTTATTTGTTTGCTTGTTGTGTTTGTTTGTTTCTTTATTTATTCATTTTGTGGCTGGCTCAGCCTGCCCTGGTGGTGGCGCTGGCGCAGCATGTGGTGCCGGGGATTGAACTGCAGTCCCCGCAGTTGCCTGAGCCCTCCTAAGCAGGCGCTTTAGACCACTGAACCATCTCGCCAGCCCCTGTCACTCTGGTTTCTACTCACCATTTTTTAAACTGCCTAGACAAACCTGTTTCGGAAAAAGATACTTTCAGAAACCATAATATATATTTTATGACTTTTTTTTAGCACTCTGAAAAGAGAATCCTCCCTGAAACAACTGAATTTAAAACCCAAAATTGTTGCTACTTTCCCGTTCCTAAGTCTACCCACGGATGGACACCGAGCGCACTCCCCTTCTTCCCGAGGACATGTCTGCGGCTGCAGGCTTCACCTCGCGGCCTCCGTAGCGCAGCGCAGCTGCCTGTCCCTTTCCTGACCGGCCATTGCTCACTAAGGATGGCTGTCCTCTTTGCAGACTGGTAACCTACACGGAGGCGGAAACTTCCAGCCCAAACTGCGGATCCCGGCAGGTGGCAGCCAGTCCCTATCCCAGCAGCACACCCCGTGTGACTCTGAGGACCTGCCCGCCTCCTCTCCCCGCTGATCCGCACCCCCCAGTACCCTCATGGACCTGTACTTTCTCTTGCTGCAGACCACCATATTTCTAAAAGTGGTTTTCTGTCTTGCATAACTGCTGCGCAATCTGATATCCCCTTTACTGTCACCAACAGACTATCTCACTAGGAAACCGGGGGTCAAGGGGCCAACTCGGCCAAGTCCTCAGAGGTCAAGCAGTGTTTGCATAACAATGCAGTCATCCCAATGCAATCAAGATAACCGCACATGCTATGAAAGCTGCCTGTGTGAACGTGTGGCAGTAAGCAAGTTACCACTTCAGTTTATGGGGCACGTAGTATCTATGTAAAAACAAAGTCTCTGACACAAATCAGCAGAAGTCGGAATACTTAAAAATTAATTACACAATTTGATATCTGAATGGCATCATTAACCATGAAAGAAAAGGATGTGGTGCACCGTAAATAAGTCATGATATATGCGGTTTTATTACTTATAAAAAATGAATCTCTGATTATTCATGCACAGATTTTTCTCAGTGTAATGATATATGAGAGTAACTGTCCTACTGAACATCTTTTAGACAAAATGCATTCAAACACATCTCCTGTGTCTCTGGACTTAATTTTAAGTTTCCTTCAAATTCTATGGTTTTCAATATACTAATGTAAGTAATTTACACATCTATAAATAAAATAATAATTTGAGTTAGCAGTGTTCTTTAAACACTTGTCTACAACTTCAAATGCCATTTATGTAATGAAACTGTACTGGGACAACTTACACAAACATTTTTACTGGAAGGAAGCATTGCTTGCAAGGGATACTTGCCCTGGCCCTTCCAGGTGAGGCACCTTCCCTCTCCTTCCTCCACTGTGCTGTCCCTGCAGCAGCCCTAGGACTCCCAGCGTTCCCACACCTCTGTCTCCACCACTTCCTGCCCCCTCTTCCCCACTCCTCACCAGAAACACTATACAGGGCCCAGGGTTTCTTAGGGGAGGAATAGGTAGGTAACCACAGGGAACTGATAAGAGTACAACATTGCCAGTTTTGCCAATAACCCACTGCAATTATGGAACATGCAACTACTTTCTCTTCAATGATAAGAAATTTTTTGTACCAACAATGATTAGAAAAATTATCACGTCTACACCCTGTGCGCTGTATAACTGCTATGAGGACAACAATATGTATCAATTATTGGGAAT
>PVKN010014982.1:0-18789 GCA_004027915.1 Capromys pilorides
GGGAGAGAGAGAGAGAAATAAGAAATAGAGTGAGGGAGATAGTTTAGTGGCATAGTGCCTGCCTGGCAAGAGCAAAGTCCCAAGTTTGATTCTGAATTTAAAAAAAAAAGAATGTAAAATATACAGTTGTGTTTGTATTTGTGTGTTTACATGGATGATACTCAAAGACTGAGCATTGATTGTGAAAATATTGAAATAGTTTATCTTGGGCTAGAAAAGGTTTATTTACTCATCTTCTTTGTGTATGTGTGTGTATAAGCAAGAAAGAACATACAACTCTGGGTATGTTATGTAAGCTAGATTTTATGTGAGTGTGTGGAGGTACATTAATAGAATATTGAGAGAGCTGTGAGGTTTGAAAAAGATGTGACAGGGCAAATTTGATGGATGAGAAAACATCTAAGGTAGCAGACCAGATTTGGGAGGTAGAGAATGGCTGTGGGTACCCTTGACGGGAAGCATCACTCCTTGTTGATGCCATGCTAAATGTGCCATTAGGCCGACCTTCTAGAAACAGAGCAGATGCCTGTAAAACCAGGAATTTGCCATTCTAAGGGATGTTAGTTATATGGGGTGTAATAGAAAATCCATAAGGTGGGAAGTTAGGGGATGCATACAGGGCTTGTAACCTGCATGTTTTGAAGCTTCGGTCTTTCCTTAGACCTAGAGAGCAAATCATAGAAATAAACTCACGGATTCTAAATAACTTTCCCAATTCTAGAAATTTTCACTCCTTTCTCTATGACTATTTGACATTAGACTCTGAATTTTTAGTTTTTATTTTCTTCTCTAAACTGGGTTGATAATCTCACCTTATGGGATTTTTGTGCAGGAGAGGAGGTACGTGAAACAGTGTAAGCCATTTAAAATTGACGATATTAATTTCTTTTCCCCAAACAATAATGGATATGAATAAAAATCAAAGTGCCCAGAAAGCTCAGCACAGTTACAAGATAGAGAAGACACAAATTCCAAGTACACTAAGTAGTGAAGAAAATCACAACCCAGGAGCGATCTCTGCACTTCCTTGTCTTCAGTATGCTTTAGGAGTGGTTGATCCTAGGAGCTAGCAGGCTGCGCACTGAACTGAAATCATTGCAAGGGAGCCAAGGGCTGTGCTGTTTGTGAAAATGTGAGTGACGCCTGGGAAGTCATTTCTGGGAAATGACTTTAAAGATCATCCTAGATTTGAGCTGGTTGCCCTGGAAAGATAATGCCCACAGCAAGAAGTATGTGGCCATTTTGATTTGAGTTGTATTAGCTTGTTACATTAACTTAAGGATAAATTCTGTCTTTGCAGCATTAAGTTTTCCTATCAAATATTCTTCTTGTTTTCACATATTCTTGAGTTAGCCTTTGTATATTTCAATAATGTTTGAAACCTTATCATTTTCAAAAAAAGAATTATGTATTTATTTATTGGATACAGAGTCTCACTATGAAGTTCAGATTTACAGTGATCTTCCTGTCACAGTGCTAGGATTATAAGGTTACATACTTATTTTCCTGATACCAAATTTAGATTTTTCTTGTTCAAATTATTCCTAAATATTTTATCTTTTGGTTGTGATTATGATTGATACTTCCTCTCTCTTTGTGTCCTCTTATTAACTATACTGTGGTAAAATACATGGCTTCCTGCACTGATATTACAGCTTGTTATTTTTATGGAATTATTTTACAATTTGAGTTAATTTTACCATTGATTCTCAGTACATAATCATATCATCTTCATAAAATTTTGGGGGTTTTTTTGGTTCTGATAATTACTTTCTCTTGCTTAAGTGCAGTGTTGGGTACTAGTGACAGAAATGATAGCAAACTTGTCTTTACCTAATTTTATGAGCATGTGGTGCTAGGACTGATTCATGTTGTGATGCTAGGGTGAAGACTGTCCCACCCTGAGTGTGAGCAGTACCTTCCCTAAGGGTGTAGCCTGCATATGATCAAAGGGAAAGAGGCTATTAATTGTCCCTTGTCACTTGCTGCTTGCTGCTTTGCTTCTTCACACTATGAACTGTTTCTCCTCTGCAATGCCACCCTTCCTTGGAGCCAGCTGCCTACTAACTGAGACCTCTACTGACCTTGAGCTAAATAATCCTTTTCCCCTTTAACTTTGGGTGTTGAGTATTTTGCCTCAGCAATGAGGAAAATAATTAAGGCAACATAAACATGCTACATTATATAAAATAGTAACTATCAGGTTTATTTACCACTGCTATATTCTGTAATGTTTATACATTACAGAATATATGGTTCTGTCTAGTCTTTGAGGATTTGTAAGAGTTTTTCTCAAGAGCTATATGGCCTAGTAAGTGTGGTATGGTTTCATGACAAATTCTCTTCTTAAAAAAACTTGATTTGACAAAGGTTTCTACTTCTAATTGAGTAAATGTTGATGAATTATTTTTCCCTAGTAAAGTATCCATTTCATTTTAGATTTTTAAATTTTTTTGCATAGAGGCATATGCAAGAATATAATAGAAGTTAGTGTTGCAAAAAAAAAAAATCATTAGGAGGATCAGGAGGAATCTGCACTTGTAATTTTATCATGCTTTGTGATTCGAGAGATATGCCTTTGGCATCATTGCTAATTTTGCAAATCATAGCTAAAAGTTTAGGATATTTAATATATAAGGATTCTAGCAAAAGGACTGGGATTCAATTCCCAGTGTATCATGCCAGCCCCGCCTATGGGGCACACTGAGATGGTGGTTGAAACTGGGCATGGTGGCACATGCCTGTAATCTCAGGGCTTGGGAGGATGAAAACAGAATCATTATTAGTCTGATTTGTGTAGTGAGACCCTGTAGACCCTGTGCTAAATACAAACAAACAAACAAATACACTCTAACTCTGGAAGGAATTAGAGCTCAGCCTGGGCAACTTAGTGATTCAATAAAATCTTGTCTCAAAATAAAAATCTGGGAGTGTAGCTTAGTGAGAAGGTCCTGGGCTCAATCCTGAGTATTGAAAAGCAAATCTAAAAAAATAAAGGATAAGAAAAAGATGTGGTATACATCCTTTTATTTTGGTTTGCTATCCCCACATATAAATCTTTACTCAAGGAGATACATTCAACCATACAAAAAAGGCATAAGCACAGAGCTACTTTGTGACGTAGTTTCTGATTGTGAAATACAAGTGACTGACTTCTCATATAAAGGAACATAATTTAAGGAGACTGGTTGAAAATGAAGTGCTTTGATCAATAGATATAAATTTATTTTAGGATATAATAGTCAATAAAAAATTTAAAGTGCACACTTGCCTGTCAAGCGCAAGAGCCTGAGTTCAATCCCCAGTCTTCCATTTAAAAATAAATAAATAAATAAATAAATAAAGTACAAAATTACTGTAGGATGCTACCTTTTGTGTAAGACAATTTAGAAAACATGGAAAGAAAAAAAAAAATAACTGATTATGAAGAGTTTGTACCTGTGCTACAAGACTAGAAATTAGATGAAAAAGATAAAGAAAATTAGAGGCCAGGACTCCTTTAGGGAATGGCTCTGGCATATTATTTTGCAGAGCTGATTTTTAGAGTCCTGTGAATATTTCACATGTTCAAAAAGAAAATAGATAAAATTTATAAAAATGTGGCTGGGTCCATAATAGCAAAAGTAAGTAGCAAATGAATTTAAATGTATTTAAAATAAATATACATAATCATAGTCGAGTAGGAAATGGAAAACTAAGCCACATAACTTGTCAATATCATTTAGATTCTTTGTCTTCAAGAAACACACTTCGAAGGAGTATTGACCTCTGATGCTCTAATAATAAACATTTGTTACTAAAGCTAAGTTCAACAATTCTGGAACTGCTTTTTTTTAATTTGAAAGATTTGGATTTTTTTTATTTTATTACTTTTAATAAGAAATAACAATGTGATAGTTTCAAAACACATTAATAGTACATTCCCAATAACTGATACAATGCATATAGAACTTTTTTTGATTCCTTCTGTGGCCAGGTTTAACACCACTGGGGAGGTGAGTCTCATCTGTGGAAAGGAAAAGTCATAGAACAACACTGTGGTTTTAGTTTCAGATTGCTGGCATTTGTGAAATCATGTGGATCAACAAACAAGTAAAAATATGTACAGTGACTTCTGGCTTTGGCTACATCTTGTAAAAGAGGTCTAGAAGGCTTCATTTCCATAGTTACAACAAAGAAATCTGGAAAATCTACTGAATTTTCTTGCATCTATGAGAGAATTAAGGTCAGAGAGCAAACAATTATTGTTACGCTGGAAGAGACAGGTGAATGCCCAGAATGCACCACCTGAAGCCTGTTTATATTGAGCAGAAACAATTAGAGCCTTTAATGAGTAGGAACACTAAATAGAAATTAGACATGCTGCTGGAAGGAGAATGTAGAGTATATGGCCAGTAGGACACTTTTAGGAGCTATAGTGTCTGTCCTTGTTGTTTATACACACCTAGCCATTCCTTTAAGGAGCCACACATAGTCTCCTGGTGAGGATCCAGGGTGGTTCCTCTACTGGTTTTGCCAGTGGGCAGTGCGAGTAACAATGGTGCAGTGGGCTCCTAGGGCAGATTTCCAGCACAAAGCTTATTCTCCCTGCCTGCAAAGTGTTTTTTCCACAACTCAGTTTTTAAGTTTCACTTCAAATAAACAAAGGACATTTCTTTCCTATTCCAGTACTCTCTTTCACCTAAATGAGAAAGGTGAGATAGATGAGTGAGCCCAATCTATAGGGCTCAGAGTTTATGTTCCAATTCAGAGCATGAAAGGATAATTTCACAGAAGATGAGAACTAGTAGATAATCACTTACCTAAGAACTGCATATCAATAGTAATGGTAGAAGCCCAGCATGCACCCCCTGCTGTGATAGGCTCAGAAGCTAGCATTGTCTCTGTGGTATTCTTGCTTAAGGTGTATGGCCTGGGTGTATGCATGGGGAAAACAATGTAATTATAAAGAAAATCTGAAAAATAAAAATTAAGAACATTTGGCAAAATAGCTTCAAAAATACCTATCATGCAATGCACAGAAAGGCTAGCTTTTCAGTTAAAGGAGAAAAGGAGTATTATGATAAGTGAATATACAACTCTGAATTTAGTGTAGTGGTCACGTTTAGGATAATTGACAAAATCTGAAGTCTGTAAATTAGAAGATAATAATGTTTTAATGCTAAATTATATTGCATATGGAGAAAGAGACAGGAGAAGGAGAAGAAAAAGGAAGGGGAGGAGAGAGGGAAACAAGAAGAGGAATAGAAGAGGAAGAAGCAGCAAGGTGAGAAAGATGAATGAAGAAGAGGAAGAGGAAGGAGAGGAAGGCAGTGAGGGTGAGGGGAAGGTAGAAGAGAAAGAGCAAGGAAAGATGGGTGAGGAGGGGAGGGAAAGGAGGAGTTTTGAAGAGACTCACAAAAAAATCAAAGTTAATGTGCAGTAAAATATAACTTTCAAGCAATCTTGTTGAATGGCATTCAGCAATATTTTGTTTAATTCCTATAACTTTTATGTAAAAGTAGTATCTGTAAAAATTTTTAAGGTAATTAAAATACAATTAAATGTGTCAGTCATTAACAAAGATTAGAAGATATTCATCAGACAATTATTTCTTTATTGAGAAGTTCTGCACACTTTAAAGAAAGAAGTTACCACAATGAAATGGAGCATGATTGAAGGTATGGGGCAGGATGTGAACACGTTGTAAGTTCGATGAAGATACAGTTGACATTTCAGAAATGCTACAGACAGGAGGGACAAAAGCAGCCTGTATTTGGCTTCTGGTTGCATAGGAAGATCAGTAAATCAGCGCCGGCATTCTGTTTTTCCTAATCTTAGGGTGGCATATCAATTTGTTCAGAAAGCTTCATGTACGTTGTTTGTGAAGCCTAAATTGTATGAATACCTTAAGAGTAAGAAACATCCTTTACATTACTGAGAATAAGACTTCATTCTCCATGGTCATTGAATCCATTATCAAGCAGATAGCCAAAGCCATTTGTTATTTAATTCCAACTGTCATGCAACTTCACGAACATCTGTGATACGTATTTGTGCAGAGGATGGCGAGATTCCGATGATGCTCAGGAGAAGTGGCTACTTGTGTCATCCATGCCTCTGTCTTTGTGCTGTCTTTATGCCTGCTTTCCAGTTACATAGCTCCAACTCTTCAGTACTTATGCACCTAAGGGGACAAAAGAGAAAAGGAAATATTAATGAATCAATGTAGTCATTTATCACACAACCTTCCGACATATTATTGGTCTAAAAATCACTTTGCTTAATGCTTTTCTTGAGTCTTCTTTTACTTTCTCTTCTGAGATTCCTCTCTCTGCTGCCTCCCACTTCCTTAAAGTCTTTTCAGTCATATTTTATTTATTTATTTGGTACACGGTGTCGTTATGCAGCTTAGACTCATAGTGATCTTCCTGTCTCAGCCTCCCTAGCGCTGGGATTGCAGGCATGCCTAACCCCAGGCCTGGTTTTGGTGACTGGTGCAGCATGCTGTACGTGGGCTCTAACCTGGATCCTTGTGCTTACGAGGCAGGAGCTTAGACCTTCAAGCTACCTCCCCAGTTCCACCTCTTAAAATTTAAATAGAGAATAAAGTCATATTTTCTTTTTATCTTTCAAGGGTGTAAGATGGATGAGGACTGTTTGATAGAATAACTTTTGGTTAATTAAAATTTGCATACTGAGTACATAGAAAAAAGTTTCCTATGCAGTGATTCCCATTTCCCCCTCAGTTCCTTTCTAGTTTAGAAGACCGCTTGAAAACAGTTCTGCTGATACTGTTAACCTTTTTGTTAAGGGTGTTAGCGGTTAGTTTTAAAGGGCTTGAATGACGACCAGATATTATGGTTTGTGTACAGGTGTCCCCCCAAAGCCTCATGAAGTCACGGGGAAGGCTTCTGGAATTTGTAATTGATTATTGTGGAAATGGGTGCTGCACCACCCTTGGGGCAGGTGATTTGCATTTCAATGTAAGGGAGGAAGAGAAGTTAGCTGCTTGAGCTGCTGCTCTCTCCCTTCTCTCTTGCTTTTAGCTGCCACCATGAAAGGTCATTTTCTGCCATGTGCCTCTCTGCCTTGAAGCCAGCTGAATATGAACTAAAACCTCCAGTAACTGTGATCTAAATAAACCTTTTCTTTCCTCATTTTGAATGTCAGGTATTTGACCCAGCAACGAGAGAAGAGTAACTAAGAAATCAGATAATACATCCTTCCATGCCATTGCTTATATGCCACTGTATGAAAATGTGTGTAGAAAAATGATGAGGATGTGAGTGCTGCATGTGTAAATTCTGATGTGTATCCTAACTTCTCATTTCTACGGCTTAGCAATATATACCTATAGCTCTGCACACAAGTCTGTATTGTCAGACATTAGTGTCAGTTACACATGAAGAACTTTGGAAAATATCTTGACGCTTTTGTTGTTGTTGTATTTTTAGGGAAGGATCTACAGGGTGTTCTGGGTATCATACTAGATCAGACTTGTAGTAATCTGCTTGTTTACAGCCTCCCAAGAGCTGGGATTATAGGTGCGTACCACCATGCCCAGTCTCAATTGCCATCTCAGCGTGCCCCAGGGGCAGTGCTGGCATGGCAGGCCCAGGGATCGAACCTCTAACCTCTACACCTGCTTGCAGGTGCTTTAATCTACTGAACTATTTGACCTGCCCCTTGATGCTTTCATTAACTAAGATTTTATTTTTTATTTTTATTTTTCTTGTAAAGAGAATACAAATTACGATTAAAACAGAAAAATGCACAAGTGATAGGGAATTTCACTTAACAAAGAAATATGAATTTCATAGTAGTTTTTCTAAAACATAATGTTGTCTTCCAACCAATTATTCGTAGTACCAGATATGCATGTAAAACTGGAGAAGAAAGAAAGAATTATATAAGGAATTAAGAGAAAAAGTACAAACTATTGAAAAAAGGAGACAAAACAAATTATTATCTGTACCTTTCCATACAGCAACAGAAATGCACAGCACAGTTGTCCAAACTACCCTGCTTACATACTTAGATAAATGGTCCTTCTCCTCAACTCAGTAACTTTTCTTTTGATCAAACTTTCATTTTTCCTTTCCTTAGTATTCAGATTCCATTTTTCCTCTTTCAGGTTCTCACACTAAGGAAACAATATGATGTTTGTATAAGCAAGTCTAATTTATTTCATTTAACAGTATGTTCTATAGTTGCATCTATTTACTGATAGAAAGCTCAATTTTATCCTGTTTTATAGCTGAATAATACTTTAGTGTGTAAAAATACTACATTTTCCTTATTCATTTTTTGGTTGATAGGCATTTGGGTTCTTTCCAGGATTTAGATATGACAAATCATGGTGCTATATACGTGGGTGCATATATATCACTGTAATATGAAGTTTCCAGTTTTTCTGGAAAAATACGCAGGAGGGGAATAGCTGGCTTGAATGGGGTCTCCAATCCTTGATTTTGAAGGAATCTCCATACTTATTTCCATTGTGGTTGTACCAGTCTTCACTGTAACCAACAGTGAAGAAGGGTAACATTTTTTTTCCACAGCCCCTCCAGCATTTGTGATTGGATGACTTCTTGATGATAACCATTCTTTCTGGGGTGAGATGGAATCTTAGTGCTGTTTTAATTTGCGTTTCTCGAATGGCCAACGACGTTGAACATTTTTTCATATTTTCACTTTCCATCTGTTTTTCTTCCTCTGAGCAGCGTATATTCATCTCAGATGCCCATTTTTGGATTGAGTCTTTGAATTTGGGGGGCCCGATTTTTTAAATTATTTATTCTAAATAGAAGGCTTTTGTTGGAGGGACAGTTGACTATAATTTTTCCCAGTTTGTGGATTTTCTTTTTCCTCTGTTGGAGATTCGCTTTCAAGTGCAGAAACTTTTCAAAAACATCAGATCCCAGTTGTTGATTCTTTGAAGTATTTCCTATGCAGTTTGATTTTGGTTCATGAATTCTCTACCTACTCCATCTATCTTTAAGAGTTTTGAGTAATTTTCCTCCAGAAGATTTAGTGTTTCTGATTTAAAATTTAAATCTTTGATCTACTTTGACTGTAACTTTGTGCATGGTGATAGGCATGAGTCTAGTTTTAGCTTTCTGCATGTGGAAAGCTGTTTTTTTTTTTTTTAACAACATTTATTACATATGTTATCTTTCTTTCAGTGAGCATGTGTGTCCCCTTTATCAAAGATAAGGTGGCTGAGTATGTTTGCAGTTCTGCCTCCATCTTCTAATCTATTCTGTTTATCCTCAGTCTGTCTCTCTGTCAGTGCTATGTTGATTTTATCATAGTAGCTTTATAGTGTAATTTCAGGCCAGGGATTGTGATGAATACTGCCTTTCCTTTCTTTCCCAGGATTGCTTTTGATATTCTTGACTATTCTGGTTCCAACATTTGAGGAAATTTTTCTCTAATTCTGTCAGATATACTAGTGGTATTTTAATTGTGATTACATTGAATCTGTGTAGCAATTTTGAGAGTATGGCCATTTTCACAATGTTGACACTCTGACAAAAGAGATTCAAAAGGATTTGAGAAAATGGAAAAAAATATTAACTAAGAATTTAAATTGCCCTGGTGGTATTATTTTATCTTTATTATTTGAGTGTTATACCTTAGGGAAATATTGTCAGTTTTATGTAAGATCTTTCCCTTAACCAATTTGAACATTCATAAATTAGCATTGTTATATGGAATCAGAGAGGATTCCATTATGGCTATTTTGTACAAAGATAGTGGTCAGGGCTGAGTTAAATGTCGCCTCAGCAAAATCTTTGTGTGTCACCTATTGTTTAACTGGATAAAAACTGCAATACTTTCTTGTCTGCAAATTAATTACACTAAAAATTTTATGTGTTGCTTTTCACTGACAGTGGTGGACACGGTTTAATGCAACATATTTTAAGAACAGCGTATTATGCGGTTTTATTTTCATTTTATTTACTGGTATAAATTATGCTGAGGGAGAAAATGATATCGCTAGTCTTTTATGACTTTAGAATTATGGAATACTGAAGTGTATGTACATTGAGAGTACTTAAAATATTTATATAAAAAGCAAAATTAAGTTTCTTTCTCAAAGCCATCTCCCATTGACTCTCTCTAATCTCAATAAGTAACACAGAGTGGTGTATTAACTTGATATTAAAAGGGATTTCTTATATGAAGATACAAGTATACATTTGTATTTGTCAATATTGTATTGAAATGCACACATAATTATCATTTTCTTTAGTTTCTCTCCAGAGACCTGATATACTTGGTTTCCATGATGTTTATCCTGAAATGACTGTGGGTGATAATTCATCTATGATTTGATAAAATGGGGGAAAGTCTTATGCTATGATGAATATCTCTAAAATGATTTTGATAATAAATTTACCACACTGTATCTTTGCTTTACTAAGTGAAGATAAATTGTTTTTCCTATCTCATACCATTGTAAATTACTTTGTTGGGCTTGGCTAAACAAAATTAAAATATGAGCATTTATATTATTTTTTGAACTTTACTTGGAAACAAAGAAAATTATTAAATGGGTGAAAAATATTTTCTAAAGATGAAACATATAGAATGATTTCTGTAGATACATTGTTGGTTACTAAATATTTTGATAGACAAACTCAGGCTTGGGAGGAAATAGTCTCAGAAGCTGATTAGGTTGTTGCAAATTCTTCATATTATCACTCTTAAGTGCTAAAGGATTGGTAAAGCCTTAAATTATTACAGTCTTTTATGCTTTTTCTTTCATTTAAATCCTTAAATGTGTACTGTTATTTTCTTTCTTCAATAATCTACACACATTTCTTTTTGTCTTTGAAAAATTATTCCAGAGTATGAGATTTCATTTATATCTTTGACTATTTCTCAATATCCTATTCACTCTCACACCAATATGAGTGTGACTATGATCTGGATACTGTTTTAAATAAGGTGACATATATCACCAATTTAAATTTAAAACTCTGCTGTAACTCTTTTTACTATAGCATTGTATACAAAAAGTATGCATAAATATTTAAATTCAATGTTTAATTCCTAAGCTTCATTTAGAAATTTAATTTTAGCTTGGGAGCCTAGAAATGTATATCACCACTTACACTCCTTACATTTGCTGTCCAGAGAAGGAGGAAGTATAACACTATATGCCTTGTCCTATAGGCAACCTGGTCAAATTACAGTGTACAGACCACTCATAGCTGCAAAAGTACTGGGTTGGCCAAATAGCTCAGCAGATTAAAGTGCCTGCTTAGGCAGACACAGAGGCTGGAGTTCAATCCCCAGGCCTGCTGTGTTGGCCCTGCCTCCCGGGCACACTGAGATCGTGATTGAGACAGGGCCTGGTGGCATGCACCTGTGATCCAGCTCTTGGAAGGCTGAACATAGGCAGATTGCTACAATTCTGATCTACATAGTGAGACCCTGTAGTCCCTCTAGACCCTGTCCTAAAAATATGAAAAACAAAAATAAATATCTACAAGTGCCGACCAAGTATAGAGTGAATACTAAATATACAGCAAAAGTCACATTGATCCACCTTCAAAGACGCCTTATTTTTAACATATCTCATCATTCTTGCCACTATCTGAAGCATATTTGGACATCCTTTTCCAGTTCGTCTGCTGATGTCTTTATAAGGTGTAAAAAAAAAAAGTACAGTGAATGATGCAGCATGTACCATCCAACAGAAAGTCAGCTCCTTAAAAATATTGTGTAGTCTCATTCACTTTATTCAACCGATCTGGTACTGTGTGACTTCTGACTCTTTCCCCAAAGTTCAAATGCCTATGAAAGATAAACATTTTAGATTAATTCAAGACATTAATTCAGGACAACCTGCCACCTCGAATCATCTGTGAAAAAGGACTCCCATAGCTGCTTTAGCAAGTGGCAAGAATGATGGCATAGGGTGTTTGAAGCAAAGAGAAATATTTGGAGGAAGATCAATGGCAATATGTCTTTTATTGTTACAGAATTTTTAAAATTGAATGCTCACCATATTTTTCTATCATAGCTGGGATAAGTGTAAGAAAGAAATATAAACAGAAACAATCTTAAATGAAAAGGGAAAGTTTAGGGTAGCAAAGTAATTGACAGAAACTATATCTCAGCTTGGTGACATGATTGTAATTGGAAGAGAAGTGTAGTATCTGGTCTTCTGGGTTTCTATGTGAACACCATGCTACTGTGTTATGGAAATAAATTATGAAACTGGTAGTGTGACTCTTAAAAAAATAAAAAGGCTTTTTCAGTGTTCCTCTAAATTAAGAAATTAATGCTTTAGAGTCTTAATGAGGAACTTACAGGAAGCACTGGGTTATAATCTCAACACTTACTTCCATTTGAAAATGCCTGTTTCTGATGAGAAGAATAGTGTACAACATCTTTACCTGGGGTCAGTTCCTCAGATTTCTGTTTTCCATGCTGCCTCACAAACAATTTATTTTTAATAGGGATATTTTTACTTTACTTTCTAATGTAGAGTTGTCTTAGTGTGATGTTCAGAGATTCTAAACTAAAAATTTTTGAGAAATTTTGGCTAGTATTCTATAGTTAATGATGTATGTGTGTGTGTGTGTGTGTGTGTGTGTGTGTGTGTGTATGTGCAGGGTCTCAGTACATGGCTCAGATGCATAGTGATTCTCCTGATATCTGCCTCCCTAGTGCTGGGATTACAGGTGTGCACCACCATATCTGGGATCCATTGCCAGCTGACTGGGCCCGGGGGTGGGGCCAGTGTGCTATGTGGTGTCAGGGATCAAACTCTGTCCCTTACGCTTACATAAGCAAACCCTTAGTGCACTGAGCTATCTCTCTTGCCCCGAAAAACTATTTTTGAAATGAAATTTTTCTTTAATATCAAAATACTCCCCTCTATACATGAGTAGCATATTTGTGACCCTATGCTGGCCTATCACCCACGTGAAATACATCATGATGTTAAGAATCAACTAAGTATCTTTTTATTCTTTTTTTAAAAAAATGTTTTTTGTGCAGGGTTTATAGGGTCTCACTACACATATCAGATTCATAGTGGTACTCCTGTTTTCAGCCTCCCCAGGGCTGGGATTATAGGTATGTGCCACCATGTCCAGTCACAGTGGACGTTTCAGTGTGTCCCAGGGTTGGGGCCAGCGTGGCATGCAGGGGATCGAACCCCAGCCACTGTGCTCTGCGTAAGCAGGTGTTCTAATCTGATGAACTATCTGGCTAGCACTTTTTAAATTTTATTTTATTTTTCTTCTAATTTTTTAAAACAACTAAATAATTTTATAGAGTAAACATTAAATGTGTAAGTTGTGATAGGCACCATTTTCATAGATCTTGGTATAGCAGTTTCAGGTAGAAATTTAAATTATTTACCTTCTATATTTTTATTATTATAATTTTTTAAAGAGAAAAAAAGGCTGGACATATAGTTTAACAGATTAAAGCACCTGCTTAGGCAGAGGCAGGGACTGGGGTTCAATCCCTGGCATGCTGTTCTGGCCCTGCCTCCAGAACACACTGAGATGGTGACTGAGACTAGGCACGATGGTGTGCACCTATAATCCTCGTTCTTGGGAGGCTGAAAAAGGGGAAATCACTACAAGTTGATCTGTGAAGTAAGACCCCATAGAGCCAGTACTAAATATGTAAAACAAAAGAAGAGTAAAAAATAAAAAAATAAAAAAAAAACATTATTTACTGAAAGGAAAGACATCACCAAAATACACTGACATTTTCACAACTGTAAAATGATTGAACAAAAATTGGAGTCAAGAGGTGTTAATGATATATGACAAAAGCGTTCACCATGATGGAATGCTGGATTTGAGTATAGTACTCAGTAACTATTTGAGAGGCTAAGATTATGTACAACTGTTCTAACAGATTCTTTGATCTACCACACCATCTCTTTTTATAGTTTGAGTAAATTCCAGCAAAATTCATCTGCTATAGCCCAAATGTCTATGAGAGAAGTAGAGCACAGTGCTGCCAGGTAACAGCCTCTAGCACCACATTTAAGCTGGAATCTGTGTCACAGAAGGCAGAAAACTATAGATTACTTAGAGAAGATTCCTGGATAATTTAAAGGGTGTAATTAGGGATTAAAAAGTACTAAATTTGTTCTGTCGCATTCCAGAAAGACACTGTAAAATGCTGTAGATTCTCCTACTATAGGAAATCCTTCAGATCAATGTCATTAACATGTAAGTTTATCTCCATTGAGTAAGTGTAAGAAAACAAAGACCACTTGTCAGGGTATCACCAGGAACTTAGTGAAATGGACAATTAGATACAATTTTAAATAGAGCTATATAGTTTTTATTTTCCTTTTGGAACAGTTCAGGTCCAAGTGTTGGTGTCACTAATTTAGTAGACCTTTATAATCTTTGATTTTAGATTACTTTGAAGGCTATTCCACTTGAAAAGTTCTCTTCCTTCAAGTGTGTCCCCTTTTACAAAAATGCAGGCAGTTAGAAGTGGCTCCATCTTTAAAGGTCCTAGAATTCTAGAGAGCTCATATTTTTGAATTTAAATATTTTTACTTTTGTTATTATATGTATCCTCAATCCCAGGGAAAGAATTCTACAACAGCTGTACATTTATTTTACAGTTTTCATTAATTCAGACCCTACTTGCTTTTCTAATGTATTATTTATTCTCATGTTAAGAATAAGAATAATGCCAGAGGTATTTTGTGGTAGATTGAGCAGCATATTTCTGCATATTAACATCATCTACTAACATTTCTTCATATTATTAAAAAATAATGTGGTTTTGCCTCTTTTGATGAATATAATAGTTTATATTTCCAGCAAAGATTCTCTCTTTGTTTTCTAATTTACACACATTTTCCTATTCCTTCATTTCTTTAAAACAGAAACTTTGCAGATGGTAGTTTCAGAGGCAGGATATCCTTTTTTGTTAGATGATTCCTAAATAGCTATTGACTCCAAATGTAGCATTTTTCTTAATGAGTTATAGTGAAAAATGATGGATATTTTCCTCACGAGGAAACTGGTATGTTTCCTTCAAATTTATTAGATAGTTGCTATTCACGAAATGTTGTTTTCTGAGGCCTAGTATTTGAAGTTAAACAAATGCAAACAGAATAAGTGATACATGTTCATGGTTGGAGCTGTGGACACAAGTTAATATATTGAAATAAATGAAAGCAATTAGATAAAGAAGTTTTCCATCTAACTGGATCAGGACAATATTTTCCAAAAAGAGGCAATGAAGCCAGAGGACAGTTACCACCACTTTTCTAGAATGGGAGGCTCAGAGGAAAGAAAAGTAGAAAGGAAACTAGTTTTAAAAGGAAATGGTGTAAAATAGGCAAAGCAGGGCTTTGCCTGAAGGAATGTAAAGACATGAATTATAAAATAGTCAAGAAGAGGAGGAGAATACATTTACTATTCAGGATCTCCTCTGTCTTATATGCTTTTAGTTGTTAAAATCTCAACCAAATAGAATTTATGAGGAATATTTTATTATAGATGGGGAAACAGAGATTCAAAAAATCTAAATTACTTTCAAAAGCAGAAGATTGGAAATTGGCGATCTTACCACTCAAATCTAGTTCCTTCTGTCCCAAAGATTGCTTCAGTTCATAACATTAATTTTTGGCTGAGCCCAAATGCCATATTAATGACTCTTATTTCTGTGGTATAGATCTTAAATGTCTCTTCAAAGGCTTATATGGTCAGAGGTGGAACTTATGGATGATTTTTAAATCACAGAGGTGCTGTACTCATCAGCGGATTAATCCATGAATGACCTAATGAGCTGTTAGGATACAGGGCCTGAGTGGACTCTGGTTGCTGGAGTGTGACTCAGAAAGCTACATTCTTGCTTCTTCCTTCTCCTTTTCTGTGCTTGCTAGCTGCCATGAGGTGAGTAGATTTGCCATTATTCACTCTATTATGTTACTTCTGACTTAGATTTGCTTAACATGGACTGAATCCTCTGAAAATCATGAGCCACAAATAAACCTCTACTACCCTAACTTGTAGTGTTGAATATTTTGTCCCAATGATGGGAATGTAAGTATTACAGGAAATTGAGATTGAAATACCTGGAATCATTGCTCTGACTTTATCTGCCTTTGTGGGTTAAAAGATTTTGAAATTCTTCTAAAGAAGTACCTTGAAAGTCTTGAAGATACAGGTAGAGAAGTGTAGAATGCTGTAAATATAGCCTGATGGATTTTTCTGCTCAGAATTCAGAAGACCAAAATGTGGAAAATGAATACAGTAAAGGCCAAGCTTGCAAGGTTTCAGTTGGAAATAAGACACCTATTGGCAAGTGGGCTAGACACAATATGTGTTACTGGTAGAAGTTTACTCATATTTTTTCCATATTCTGAGACTTCACTGGAAAGAGATCAAAAGTGGTAGATTAAGTGCTCTATCAGAGAGAACTTTAAGGCAGCCCAACTTTCAGAGTGCAGCATGAGTATTTCTGGCTTATCCATATTTACAATAAGAATCAGGACCAAACTAAGCTAAAAAATATGGGACACTTGCAATTTTACCAAAAGAGAAACATCTGTAGAGTTGGGGTCAAAAGTTATATAGTTGCTGATATATTAGCACTAAAAGGAAACCAAATATTTTGGATCAGGACAATAGAAAAATGGCTTGAAAGTTCTCAAACCTCAGTCTCATAGGTTTAAGATATTTAATTTTTAATAAGGCCCTAAGGAATTCTGTTCACTCATAAACCATCTTGGCACTTAGAGACCATTGCAACTTTGATCCAAAAGGGCCAATCTACTGCTAAGACTGGTGGCAGAGTATAACATCATCTTCTTGGTTCTGATTTTCCAGCCTTGCATGAAGGAGAGCTATAGGGTGATGCAGGCTTCTTTTTTAGATTCCATAAGGTCTGAGAGGCCAAAAGGGTACGTGTGTTTCACAGTCCTTGGAAGGAGCCCATGAAACAGTAATCCTTAAAGCTATAATAGTAAAGTCAAGCAAGTAGTAAAAAGCCAAGAGCTTGAAGGTCCAAGAAATATATAATATTGACTGAGGAAAACCTCAGGCAATGAATTAAGGCAGCCCAACAGTGAGGCTATGTAGACTGCATAAGACAGTCATAAGCGTGGGGCTAACCAAATTCTCTAAAACACATATAGCACCACACTTGCTCCATGTGCTGGAAATAAAGCTGCACAATTTCACATTTAAGAATTTAAAGAATTCCAGTGTCATTGCATTTTGGATGTATACAACTTTCTTTTTGATTTTTTACAGGAGCTCAGAGCAAAGACTTAATTTGCCTAGTGTCTCAGAGGAGACTTTGGGTTTTGTTTTTCAGCAATTATGGAACTGTTAAGATTTTGGTACTACTTATGTATCTTTGTGTGTGTGTGTGTGTGTGTGTGTGTGTGTGTGTGTGTGTGTGTAACCAGGGATCGAACTCAGGACCTTGCACTTTCCAGGAAGGCAGTTGTACTCCTGAACTCTCTTCCTGACCCCTTGATACTTCTTATAGATAGACTAAGTACATTTTGAATAATTAGATGATCACAAGCCTTTCAGGGGCCAGGTGCAGAATGTAGTGTCCAGAGTCATGGAAAGAATTTAGTTGGTGAACTGAGAGGTATCTCTACTCTATGGTTTAGATCTAAAATGTCCCAAAATACTCGTATGTTTTCAGAAGTTGGATGTTTAGAATGTGATTTTCTTATTAGTGTGCTCTTCTCACCAATAAAGGCATCCATTGGTGGATTAATAGACTGCATGGGGCAGCAGCTGGTTGGAGGTTGGTCATATGGACCTTGACCAGAAAAGTCTATTTTTGTCCCTAGCTCCTCTTCTCTGTCTCTGACTGTTGGCTGACATGAGGTGAGCTGCTTTCTTCAGCCAAGCCCATCCACCATGCTGCTTCTGTCAGGAAGCCATCTGAACATAGACTGAATTCTCTGAAAACTGTGAGCCAAAACACAGCTCTATTTCTTTAAGTTGTGAGTGTGGGATATTTGTCCCAGCAACTTTAAAGATGTACACATTTATAAAGAATCACCACTCAAACAAGAATGATTGAAATAATTTATATGAGGCAACAAGTGGTGATAAATTTCTGGATGCTGCTTTGCTATTAATCTTTTTACTACAGAGAATAAAGCAAATAGTTTTAAGGAAGAAGACCATATCAATACATCATATAGCATGAAAGCAAGTGGAAATGAAAATGAAGTGATGTATAATGCTGGGCACGTATTTAGTAAAATTTCTTTTTTCCTTTTCTTTCTTTTTCTGTGTGTATTTTAGTGATGGCTCTATAGGATGTTCAGGGTCTCACTACTAGATCAGACTTGTAGTGATCTGCCTGTTTACTACCTCCCAAGAGCTAGGATTACAGGTGCACACAACCATGCCCAGTCTCAATTGCTGTCTCAGGTGCCCCGGGTGCAGGGCTGGCACAGCAGGCCCTGGATTGAACCCCTTAATCTGCTGAGCTATTTGGCCAGCCCAGTAAATTTTCTAAGAGATGGCACTGTATTTAGTTATTTGTAGACAGCTAGGAAAGAGAGCCACAAAGTAAATGATGCATCAAAAACACAAGGAAGAGAACTATGCTATGCTTCTTCCTGGATTTCCATGAGTTCCTGCTCACTCAAACCTTAGTGCTTTTCCAAAGCTTCTGTAAATCCTTTCCTGTTCTCTGCACACATTACTGACCACTTACTTCTTGTGCCATCATTGCTATGGTCAAATACATACATTATATCACTGATCTAATAGGCTTTTATTTATAGAGGTGACTCTATTGTCTGATAGTCTTTTTAAA
>PVKN010014983.1:0-10970 GCA_004027915.1 Capromys pilorides
CCCCCCCCATCTCCTGTGCCTGCTCCTCTGCATCCCTTTCCTGCACTTCCCATTGCCCGTATCTTTACCAACCAGTAACTGGTGCTCTGTTTTCTGACTTTATTTCCAGCTTTTTAAGAGATTCTACCTATAACTGAAATCATGCAGTATTTTCTCTTCCCTGGCCTGTTTCACTTAGCATCACATTTTCAAGGTTCCTCTGTGTTTAGAAAATGGGGGAAGACCTTTCTGTCTAAAACTGAATTATTATTCCTTAATCACAGTTTTTTTATCCATCTGTCCACCAACAGACACTTAGGCTGTTTCTGTATCTTGGCCAAGGTGAACTCAGCCCCAGTGAATGTGGGAATGCAGATATCTCAAAGGCGCCGTGATTTCACTTCCTTTGGTATCCACCCAGAGGAGGGAACGATGGGTCAGCTGTGGTTTTATTGTAATTTCTTGAAGAACCTTGGTGCTGTTTTCTAGCCCCTCCACCTTCCCATGCTCCCACCAACAGCATGCATGTGCTTGTTCTTCTCCTTGCCTTTGCCGACGCTTGTCATACCCTCTTTTCGATAGCAGCCATCCCAGTAGATGTATAGTGACACTTGCTCGTGGGTTTGGTTTGCCATTTCCTGAGGCTTTGTGGTGTTGAACACCTTTTTGTGTATGTGTTGGCCACTTTTGTGCCTAATTTGGAAAAAAAGGTGTTCGTTCAGGTCCTTTGCCTGTGCTTGGGAAGGCAGGAGAGATGTGAGACTGCACAGAATCTAGCTGGGCCGTGACCATGTGTGGGAACCACGCCTAGGCAGGCATGCTGTCTTTCCAGCAGTGCTTG
Organism: Capromys pilorides; assembly: GCA_004027915.1. Classification (NCBI taxonomy): domain Eukaryota; kingdom Metazoa; phylum Chordata; class Mammalia; order Rodentia; family Capromyidae; genus Capromys; species Capromys pilorides. The sequence continues at coordinate 821 of PVKN010014983.1, forward strand.
GAAAGGCTAGAGATTCAAAGCAGAAACACAGCTCTGGCACCAGGACCTGCATTTTGCCCCCTGACAAACCAAACAGTGCATTCACTCTTGCTGAGCAGTAGCCTCTACCACTGTATCCTCGGGGGCTGTGTTGGCTCCTTGAAATGTTCAGCTGTTACAATCTGTGATGCCAAGTCTTTCTGGGCAGAAGTTCATGAAAACTTGTATGTGATGAGCTACAGCATTCATTTTGCTCTAGTCCTTCAGAATGTCAGTGAAACTTTAATAATTTAAACCTATAAGTTTGGATCCATATACTGGTTCATGCCAAAGGTTTCCAAATTCGTTGGAATTTGGCAGATTACTGTACTTGTCATAAGTGACATCTGCAATGGATACGATATAGCATAGCTTTTTCATTAATAGGTAATGTTTTTCATTGTTGCGAGATGACCTGCCTTATAAGAAAGGTTAATTTCATAGCAATTAATAACCAGTTTAAAAGAGTTCATTAAATTTAATTTCCCACTAAAATGTAAAATTGTGCAAGTGTATCATTTAATCTGCTGAGTCTTACTGGTTAAAATGTTATGTATAAAACAATGAAAATATGATCTTTCCTACAACCTAAAGTATTCTACTATTGTGAATTATTTTCTTCTGTATAATCACTTACGAATTCATCTCACCATTGCCTCCATGATGGCCAGTATGTAACTGCTACTATTTAACCTTCGCTGAATGAGTGAATTCATGAGTAATGATCAGATGTACAGTGTCTGTGAACCTTTCCCTGAGGAAAGCTTTAGTACTTGGCAGTGTGAGGAATTCGAAGAAAACTGTAATTTTCCTTTTCCTAGCAGAAGCTATAATCTAGTTTTTAAGGAGTTAAAACAAAGGAAGTAGCCTTTATTTGGAATCTAGAATGTTGGAAGAAACTTGACCGTTCACCCACACATCCATTGTGTCTCAACCTGATTATATGTTGGATCATTGTGCTCTTAATTGTCTTCAGATAATTAAAAGGAACTCCTAAAGGGACTCAAGTTTTTTTGGAGGAGCAAGGATGCATGGAGCAATCATAACTGACTAATTTGCCCAAAGTTGTTGGTTGGAAAACATGCAGGGGAAATTAGATTTTAATTTCCTTTAGTTGCTTGTTTTTAAACTTGTAACTTTATTTTCAAACAAGTATAATTTGGGAGATCTAAAGATAATTTGTCACAACATCCCCTGATGATGGTGAGCCCATCAGAATGTGATCCATACACTTCTGGTACTAGGATATAGTTTTCTAACTAGAAAAATCAGAGCATTCCCAGATATTGAATTCATATGAGAAAGTGTGAAGAATTAGTATTTTCTCTAAAAATCCAGGCTATCTAGTTGCTGTGACCAGAGAGTAACTTAATTCTAGGCACAAAGCCTTGCACTTTTGCAAGTTGTACTAATTCTATGAGTTGATAAATATTGGGTCATTTAATGGCCCCAGAAAGGAAAAATACATTAAAAAATTGAGTGCCTGCCATGGGTAGTATATTAGTTTTCCAGGGCAGCTGTAACAGATCACAACCAGGTGTGTTATAAAAAACAGCAGAAGATACTGGGTGTCCAAAGTAGAATGTCCCAGGGCTGGTTTCTCTGGGCAGGTGGCAGGGTGAGGGGGCCACTCCACTTCTGTGGAGGCCCATGCTGTTACCCATCATCCTTGTGGTCCTTGGCTCACAGATAAAGCAGTCCAGTTTCTGCATTTGTCATCACACGGTGGCTTCTTTGTGTCACTGTGTCCATCACACAGTCTCTTATAGGGAAGCTGTCCCTGAATATTAGAGTCCATTCTCATCCAGATGACCTCACTCTAGCTATTACTTTCATTACATTCACAAAGACCTTACTTATACACAAAGCCATGTTCTGGTCCTTCAGGATTAGGTGGCACTGTTGAGGCTACCACAGGTGTCAAGGAGGCAAGAAAGGCCTTAAAGGTGGAGGCTTCTCTCCTGAACATAGCTTGCCATTTGGAAGGTCAGGGTCCCACACACCAGCAGCCCCTCATGGGTGTGGTGCTACTACACAGGATCTATGTGCATGTGGACATACAGAGCACCTAGGTGTGAATGGTACTTTAGAAAGTGTCAATGCAATTAGCTTTAGTGAAAATAACAGAAAACTTAATGCATGCCTGCCAACCGTGACATTAAGTCCTATATGATAATCAAAATAAAATCACTGTAGGGCAAAGTGTTCACTCTGCAACCATTTCAGTTTCACAAGAGACTGAGTATGATGTTGTGGTTTCCCTTATCTCATCATTTTACTTGGTAAATGTGAAGAAGTGAAAGAAGCCCTAGGCAGCCCCAGGGCATTTGCTGCTCAGGCAGCCAGTAGCTCTCAGTTTACCTGGCCCACACAGATAGGTGCCAAGTGAGCAAGTGAGCTGTTAACATCTTCTCAAAGCATACCTTCTGTGGTGTTCTTCACAAAGCTCCTTGAATTGGATCTACACAGTGCTGTAGGTCCATAAAATGGGCTGGCATTATTATCAGGCACTGTGACTTCCTTCTTGTGCTCTGTCTTTGATATCTGCTGAGGTTATGCACGTAGAGGATTTGGGTCCCAATATAGGAACTGGACCCTGAAATTATTTGGATGTTATATTCTGCAAAATGCATCAAATTCCATGTGAAAGATGGAATTCTATCTTGCATGTAACAATGAAGACTGTAAAGATTGTCTTGAGAAGTAAATGCAAGGTGAAAGTAAGAAGCAAGTTGGGGGGTTCCTGTCATGCTGTCTGTGTGTGCCCTGACTGGTTCAAACACACACAGTGCTCATTCCAGGATGGAAACCCAGCCACCCATCGCCATCTTGCCTCAGACCAAGGAATCAAGAGGCTTGAGGGTGGGATTCGCACCCGTTCAATCTTTTGATTTCTTCCAGTTTGGCTGTAACAGTAGAGATGATGTGAATCCTGCAGGGTGAGAGGAGTGAGATCTGTTGGTTGTACTTTCAAAACTATCATTCCCTATAGTCAGGATTTCTTATTCTCAGCAAGTCCTGGGAGCAAGACCCTGTGGGTCAGGATAGCTTGTCCTGGGGATATTTCTCATGGTGACGTGCACCTTCTGTAATGCCTCCTCTCATCCTGCTATTAAGCCCACATTGGGCTCAAGGGAGAGATTAAGGCCAGTGCAGCTTGAGCTACTTTGAGAAGCTGTTTGAAGCCATGATGGTGACTGGATTAAAACTTTGGGACAGATCAGTTTGTGTGGCAGATGCATCCTTTTGTTAAGCATCTGAGCTGTAGGCACACACACATCTCCATGATGCTTTGTGTGTACTTTAATATTTTCTTGTTTGGGGCCAGGAAGATAGCTCTGTGGCACAAGTGCCTGCCTGGCAAGTGTAAGGTCATGAGTTTGAACCCCGGTCCTGCCAAAAAAAAAAAAAAAAAAAAAAAATTCTTGTTTAAGCTCTAGTACCTCACATCAGCTCATACTGACCAGCAAAACGTAAGGACCTCATCCTTTACCTACTGATTGCTGGTTTCATGTACATTACACAGTTCAGAGATTCAATATCAAGTCACACTCAAGAAAGCCACCCCTAAACGGTGAGGTAAGAGACTCAAATATTTTCCACTGTGCTGGGAGGTTATTTTTAACGGTAGCTTTCTTAGTAGATTCCCTAATTGTTTCACCCTTCCCACTAGGATCTTGAGTTATAGTTTGAAGGCAAAGCTATAGGTTCATTCTTTTTGAAGCCAATAGCTTCTTGGAGATGAAAACAAAACAAAACAAACAACAAATAAGAAAACAGCACTTCTGTGACCACAAGGCTCACTACGCATACAGTGGCCACGTGGTTAGAAGAAAGGGTTGGAAGGTGAAGGAGCCTCTATGGCAAGCATTCCTGTGATGGAAAATGAAAACCCTCTCTAGCTGTGTTCCATGCACTCAGACCGTGCATGAGAATAAGTAGGTCCAGCTCCTCTTATCCTAGTGGCGATTCTGAAAAATGCCCTGGGAGATTTTTCACGCCTGTCTCCTCAACCCACACTGAGACTGTGTTACCCTCAGAGCCATTGCCCTCCTTGCCCCCACGCTGTCATTGATGTGCATCTGCAGGAAGGGGCCGCTGAGGAGGGGTGCAGATCTGCTCGTTTAGTCTTTGAGGAGGGGGAGGATTCTGTCCCTTTAAAGTTTCTAACGGTTGGACAGCGCTGGTCGGGTGAAGGTTAATTGCTCTCCAGTTTAAGCAGTTCTGTACCCAGATGGGTTATCAGGGCTGAACACTCGTTACAAGATTAATCTCATTTCCGACAAGACTTCCCTTTCCTTCAACTGATTTTTGCCGAGCTATTGGAGCTGTCGTGGGCCGTTAAAAGGAGGGCGGATTGCTCTGGGATCTGAACACTGGTATGCAGAGAAACAATGTCAGTGAAGTCCTATCTCAGGGAACATCTTTAGGAGAACACATTTCAGTGGTGGTAGGAAGGCTGAGGCTCATAAACAGCAGGACAATTGGAGCACTGGGACCCAGGCCCTTAGGGATGGATGGGACTCCAGGGCAGTTGCAGCTGCCTCCTGTTTGTCAGATCTTGCCTTGGAAGATAGAACCATACTTCAGGTTTTATGGGTTTTGAAGTTTTCTGAACCTTTTGCTGTGATCAGAGATTCTTCCCACTATGATCAGGATGGATATGCTCAGTGGAAGTGAATTTGTGGTGCCATAGGTGGGATCAGAGCCAGAGAAGAGGGTAACACTGTGGGTACCCATGGGGGCCCCTTCTATTAATTCCAGGTCTCTGATGAATTTCAGAGATGTCACACTTATCATCATGGTGTGGTTGCCTAACCATTGTGGATGATTTTTTCTTTATTTGGGAACAAATAGCTTCATATCTTTAGTCCATCTCAAAAAGTTCTTCCAAGAACACGGCACTAGGACACACCACTCAGCTGGAGTTGTTTAAATCAACTCATTTACCACCGACATGCCCCCCCACCCCAGGTACCTGTAGCAGGACACACAGGCTGGTGCCCTCAGGCCTGGGGACTGTCAACACAGGTAAACCAGTCTCATGTCAGAGGCCTGAGGGCTAGGAGAAAGCAAAGTGGATCCCAGGGCCAGCTGCAGGGGGTGGAGTTGAGATAAAGAGTATGGAAGGTATAAGGGAGGATGCCTGAGGCTATGAGAGAATGAGGTTTGCTTCACCTGTCCAAGGAGAAGGGCTGGGGCCATTGAAGGATAGGAACCAAGGCCCTGAGCCTGTGGGGCTCTGAGTAACTCTCTGGCTTCCTTTCATGGAGGTGTGAGAGCTGCAGTTCTTCTACTCAGACAAGGCCCCTCTGCTCCACATGTGTCAGGTACAGTCACAGCCACCAGATCTCCCTCTGTTAGGAGTCAAAAGACAGAGAAATGAACTCTGAGGAGGGAAATCCATGGCATGGGGGTGCCTTTGGTGCCTTTGGTAGGAGACTAACATTAAAGGGATAGATAGAGAAATACTTAAATTACCTGGCATCTTCTCTTCTCTGCAGCCCATCTCATTTCAGGGACTGGGCTGCCTCTGTAGGACCCCAGTATCCAGTACTTTGAATGATTCTGTGGCCCTTTCCATCCTGGGCCATGAGCACCACGGGGGCGCGGGGGCCGCACTGGAAGGGCTGGGGCACAGGGGTTGAATCCACAGAGGCACTTCACAGAGCACCCAGCATGCTGTGCCCTAGAACGCACCCTTGCTCGCACCTGCCCATGCGCCGAGAGAAGAGCAGTGACTGAGCACCATACCTAGAGACCTTTAGGTGGCCTTTGAATTTTTAGCACATTTTTTCCCAAAGACAAAAACCTACCACTCTAAAGCCTTTGATGAAACCTTTATTATGAAACCTATATTCTGGAGCCACATGGTCAGCACCTTCTGGACAGGTTGGACTCCTATTATGTTCTGGTGACCTTCTCAGGGAGAGCATTTTATCTGGTCCTCCGCATTCTATCTGTGGCCTGCTTAGAGTTGCATCCATTTTTATTTCTTTATGATGCCTTTGGTTTTCTGTAGGGGGACTCCTGGCCATGGCCCATGCTGGGCAAGCACCACCCACCAATCCTAGTTGAAGCCCAAGGGCTTCTGAGCAAGCTGCTGAGGAAGACGAGAGGTGGCAGGAGGTGGGAGTTTGAGTATTGGGTATTGCAGCCCTCTGAGCCAGAGAAGCACCAGGTGGCCATGAGAATGAGCCCCTGGGGAACATGCCAAGGCTCTACTGCCCAAGGTCTGTAGGAGTGAAGAGACCAGGCATGGAAAAGATGCTGGGTCAACTCGCAGGGTGGGGCCCTTCTGGTCACCTGTACTGGTGGCATTGGTGACAGTGGTAAGGTTCCAGACTCCTCACAGGGCTGTGCCTGTGCCCTTCCCAGAGTCGTAGGGGACAGGTGAGCCCACAGTGCCTTGGAGAGGGCAATGCCCAGAGGCTGTGCCGGAAGTCCTCCAACCTGCCATCCTTGAAGGTGGAGTCCGCAGTGTGTGCTCCCCTTGGGCAGCTGGGCTTGGATGACTCACAGGCCTGCAAGAGTGGCCCCTCCCCAGTGGCACTGCCCTTTCTGGGAAGGAAACACTGCTCCCAGGGTGGGCTTACTGGGAGCAAACTTCAACCACTCTTCTTTGGCTCCTGTCAAGGAAAAGTAGAGCCGGCACTTTTTTTTTAAACTTGCTCTTTTGTGTATATATGTTTCTATTAAACTCACCCCATATTTTCTTTTTTAGTACTGAGGATTAAACCTGGGGCCTCAACACTGAACTATGCCCCTATTCCTCTTAATGTTTTAGTTTGAGACGAAGTCTCATAAAATTAGCAATGCTGGGCTTAAACATGATGACTCTCCCACCTCAGCCTCTCAGAGTGCTGGAACTGTAGGCATATGCCACCACAGCCAGCTACAGACTCAACCATTTTTAGTAGGTACAACCCAGGTGAACTTTAAAATAACATCTAAACCATACATTTGAATACAGCTTCATTTCGCAAAGCAATAGTATCCCTCATGCTTGTGTTTAAAATTTGTTTTCCTTTCCTTATTTTTATTTTTTCCTCTGTGACCAAGAAGATCTTTCCTTATAGGTATGGGATCAATGCATCTGAGTTTTTGGCTCTTCTGAAATTGAGTCCACTTTCCATACATCCAAGTGGGGTCAAGCTTGCATCATTATCCCTTTCCTACTGTCTGGTATCTGAAACAATGATGTTCTCTTCAATGAAAGGGAATCTTGAAGCTGAGTGTAGTGGCACCAGCTTGCTATACCAGCACTCTGGAGCCCGAGGCAGGAGGATCCCTGGGAGTTTGAGGCCACCAGAGCTACAAAGTGAGCTTAAGGCCAGCCTAAACTGCATAGTGGTACCCTGTTTCAGAAAAAGACAAACAGACAGACAGATAGATACCAGAGAGACAGAGACAAAGAGAGAGACAGAGGCACACACAGAGAGAGAGAGACAGAGACAGAGACAGAGACAGAGAGAGATGGAGAGAGACAGAAACAGACACAGAGAGACAGACAGACAGAGACACACACAGAGACAGTCAAAGAAAGACAGAGAGACAGAGACAAAGACAGGAAGAGAGACAGTGACAGAGATAGAGACAGAGACAGAGAGACAGAGGACAGAGAAACTCACAAGTCTCTGGTCATGGCTCAGCTAGAGACTGGGGGAGCTCCCAGTGTGTGTAGGAAATCTGAGCTATGGTTTGCACCCCCTTCTGAGCAGGATAGCAGGAAATAGTTTCCTGGGGTGACAGACCCCAGGTTCAAGATGTTCCAGGCAGCCTCTTGAGGGGCACAGTCATAGCTCAGTGGTTAGCACCTTGGCCTCCCCTCCAGGAGGGTACAAGGTTGTCACTCCTTGCCTGTGCTGCCCCCGTCGTGTGGCTGAAGCCTTGTCCTGGCCAGACAGCTCCAGTCCCTCCCCAGGGTTTGGAGACCCAGGGGGGACAGCCAGCTCTTTCCTCCTCTTCACTCACAAGAATGTTCACTTCCCTTTGTAAATCAGCCTCCACTTCTGGTGCCACCATTCTACGACACATACTTGGCCCCTCCCCGACCCTGCAGAAAGATCTTCTCCAGCCTCACTCTGAGAAGTCTGTGAGGACCCACATGCTTCGTGCACCATCAGGCAGGTTCACTAAATCACAGTCCATCCACCAGCATTCTAGAGGGGCCTTGCAGGCTCTGGTTCATGTATTCTGGCTAACTCATATTTATCTTCCATGGCCCATCCCCAGCATCTCTGCCATGCTAGGTCAGGCTGCTTGCTTTGTACACTGAATGCTTCTCTGGGCTTGTCCTTGGACTCTGGCATGGTCACCATACCATGAGGCAAGAAATAAGAATCTTCATCCTGCTTTATTGGCCATAGCAGAGAAGTCCTCTTCATCATGGGAAGCTTGGGGTGGAACATGACAGGCACTGTCATTTTAGTTTTTATAGGGTTCTTGAAAATGGGCACCTTGGCCTGGGTTTCAAGGGGATCTGTCTTGTCATTTTTATGAGCAAAGGATCATCGGAGGTCACTGTTCAAAGATGGAAAGTTGTCAGACTTATCTGCATCACTCGTGGGATCCCTGCTGAGACAGAGTGCCCTCGCCATAAGGCCCTCTGTTCTGCTTCCTCTTCCGGTGCGGTTGTGCTGCCACTCTCCTGCCATCCCTCACTGCATGTGGACCAGACACAGGAAGGTCATCTGTGGAGCAGGCAAGGAGTCAGGAAACTTGGCTCCCAGGCCAAAGCCAGCCCATGCCTATAAAAATAAAAGGTTTTATTGGAGCACAGCTATGTCCTTTGACTGCTTCTGCACCACCGTGACAGAGCTGAGTGTTTTCTGAGGGGACCATATGGCCTAGATAGCTGAAAATCTTTGCTACCCAGCTCTCTACAGAAAAGAAATAACAAAAAGATCATCACCTTGAGCTTCTATATAGAAGAGACTTTATCCAGATTCCACAGTTGCTTTGGTTGCTGTCCCTTTTCTGATGCTCACTATGTTTAGTTGTTAGGTCTCCAATCTATATCCATTTCTAGTTCCTTTCTGACCTTTCGTGACCTAGACCTGGAGAGTCCTTCTCAGGGATGCTGCAGAGTGGCCCTCTTGGGAAAACAGAGGTTACAGAGTTTTAGGAAGGATATCTCAGAGGAGACACGTCCGCCTCATTGCTGTCTCTGCATGCTAGCTGGCTGTGTAGATCTGGATTGCCCGACGGCTTTGGTGTCCACCATTTTCTCCACTTCAGTTATCAGATTCTCCCTCCCACCTGCTCTCCTTAGAAGAGCTGGTTATACCCACACTTCCAGGGAGGGGATGGAGCTCCATCTTCTGGTGGGGAAGTGATCGGAGTGTGTGGCATACCTCAGCAGACATAATGGCCAGAGACTTTGAGGGAGGGATTCTCCCCAGCTGCACTCTGCTGTGTTTCCCTAACGCATCTCCCACAGATGGAGCATCCATCAGTAAGGCTCGCTGTGCAGTTAGGGTGCGAGATTCCAGCAGGACCTCTATTTCCCTCACCCCTCCCATGCTTATTATTGGAGAGTCTCCTCAAAAGAAGAGCTATTTCTTCTCCTTATTTAATTCCATCATTAATTTATCAGTATGAATACTGGGATTTTTTTTTTTTTTTTAGTTCTTCAAATTAGAATTCATTACTATCCTGATTTATAGCTCAATGTGTCCCAGCATTAGCCATTGGGAGTGTCTGCGTCCTATTGACATGTCTCTGAGATTTTCAGTTCTTCATTTGTGAGCATTTTCTTTGTTTTATTTTGAGGCATAGGTGCCCCTTATAGTAGGACAATCCCAGTAAAACCACCATCAGCTGAAAATGTAACATGCAAAACCATTGAACACTGCTGACCTCCTATACATCCTGACCAAAGCACCCAGCATGCGGCTCAAGCATCTTCTTTTGGGAATGCACAGCTGACTGAGAATTGTTGTCAGTGCTGCTTGGCATTACGGAAAAGATCATGGCACATGTGGCCAAGTTTGGAAGAGAGTTCAGCTCAGAGTTTCCAGCATAGTTGCTGCTGATATGATTGCGTGTCACTCTCCCTCTGTATGAAGTCAGAAAGTCCTCAGGTGAACACTGTGTTGCAGTCCCACCTCTACATTTTTGTGGACAGTAC
>PVKN010014984.1:0-18791 GCA_004027915.1 Capromys pilorides
TTTTTTTTTTTGTTATTGTTGTTGTTTTTGCAGAACTGGGGATTGAACTCAAGACCCTGCACTTGCCAGGTAAGTGCTTTTTCTACTGAGCTATCTCCCCAGCCCTAAAAAGCTCACTTCAGTTGTTTTTTTTTTTCCGGAACTGGGGATTGAACTCAGGACGCTGCACTTGCCAGGCAAGCACTCCACTTAAGAAATATGTGCCCATAGCACTCGCTGTCTGTCTCTGTCTCTGTCTCTCTGTTTCTGTCTCTTTATCTCTGTCTGTTCCTGTCTCTATTTCTCTGTCTGTCTCTGTCTCTGTTTGTCTCTGTTTCTGTCTCTGTTTGTCCCTCTGTTTCTCTCTCTGTCTCTGTCTCTCCATCTCTGTCTGTCTCTTTCTCTGTCTCTTTATGTCTCTGTCTCTGTCTGTCTCTGTCTGTCTCTGTCTGTCTCTGTCTGTCTCTCTCTCTGTCTCTGTCTGTCCTTCTGTCTCTGTGTCTCTCTCTCTGTCTCTGTCTCTCTGTGTCTCTGTATCTGTCTGTCTCTCTCTCTATGTCTCTGTCTCTCTCTGTGTCTCTGTCTCTGTGTTTGTCTCTGTCTCTGTGTCTCTGTCTCTCTCTGTCTGTCTCTGTCTCACTCTCTCTTTCTCCTATTTAGTATAGGGTCTACAAGGCATTGGGGTTACAGGTACGCCATCACACCCAATCTCGATTGCTGTCTCAGCCTGTCTCGAGGGCGGGGTGGCATAGTATGCCCGGGGATCAAGGTCCCTGCATCTGCCTAAGCAGGTGCTTTAATCCGCTGATCTACCCTGCTGGCCCTACTGCTTCCCTTGAGTCAGGGCCCCACTGCGTCAGTGCGGGCTGGCCTTCAACTCACTGGTGTAGCCAGGCTGGCCTCACACTCACGGTGATCCTCTTGCTGCCAGTGCTTGGATTACAGGCGTGCGCCTCCCCACCCAGCTCACACTGTTTTCAGTGCCAAAGTATTCCACGCCTCCCCATGTGATTCCGGGATCTCCTGGTAGCTGTGATTCCAAATAGGCGCGTAAGCCACCAGCTGTCTCCCCAGCCCAGCGTTTGTGATTCCAGAGTTCACATTCGCTGAGATTTTCCTGAAGAAAAAGAAACACAATGGAGTCATATAATCAGGAAGCTGTGAATACTCGGACAGACTAGGAATGACACTGCTCGGGATGAGACACCTCAGGCCAGCTGCTGGCCAGGAACTGATCCCCTCCCCACTTCAGCGCGTTTCTCAATGCATGAATTAGGGAATTGAGGCGGGGAGGGCCCCCAACCAGCCCAGCTCAGCAGATTTTCATTCTTTGTCCAACTTTCTCCGCTGCACCCCTGACCCCTGGAGGCTGCAGGGATGGCGGGGTCTTCCAGCCTGGCACCCCCGACGGCCGCAAGCAGCCCACGGTGCTGCGCAGGCCGGGAGATGCTGACCCTCGCAGAGGCCTGCTTTTCTGTGGAGGGAAAGGAAAGGTAGCTTTTCTTTTCGTCTCTTTATGTTGTAAACAGGTCTAAAACCCACAAGCAGAAGCTCGGTTTGCCTCCCACACCTCCTTTCTGTTGGCTCCCTGCCTCCGCCTCCACGCCCCTGTCCTGCACAAACCGCAAGTTCCAGATGCCCCTGTGAAACAGGCCTGGTCCAGCCACTGGGGATGCAGCCAAACCTGTCGGAGATCAGCGTGATGGAGAGCAAGAGAGCTTTATTGGCAAGAAGCCAGAAAGTTGGACCCTGGGGATGCTCATCTCAAAAGCCATCTTGCTTGGTAATTCGGGAGCAAGGCTTTCACAGGGATTTATTTTTTTAAATTTTATTTTTTTTTTAGGTACATCAGATGGGCACTGGGGCAATTACACATTATGGGTGGCCTATTTTTTTTTTTTTTTTTTTTCCTCCTAGGTTATCTGTAGGACACAGATCCTGGGCATGGTGGCCTATGCCTGTAATCCCAGTGCTTGGGTGGCTGAAAAACAGGAAGGACCACTACGAGTCCAGATGTGCGTACTGAGACCCTGTATTAAATACATGAAAGAAAAAAAAAAATCCATCCACAGGTCCTGGCTTCTGTAAATCTAAGGAAAAGTTACTGGTTAGAAGACCCTACAGAAGTAGGGTACATGCACACACACACACACACACACACACACACACACAAAATAGGTGAAAGGAGATAAGGAAAATTGCAATTTAAACACTATATTCTTTATAAAATTGGAACTTTAGGGTACAAAATATACTCAAGTCTTTTTCCCTCCCAGGACTCACTAAAAACATCCTAAGGGCCTTAAAGACACGTCCAGCAGGTAAGTTGGGCGCTGGGCCTGGGCATCTCACCTGTGAGTTACACTTCCTTGTCCTCGAGGAAACAGCAATGGTGGTGGTGGGGGCAGCAGATCTCAGCGCCAACCACCTGGGAATGGCTTGCATTCTGAGCCCCATATGGGTGACCTTACAGAGAGCAGGAACACGTACCCTAGAATGAAGACCCCATAAAACGGTCCTGCTGCTGATTAGAAGGCATTTTCCTTTCTTCTTCTTATTTTATTTTTATTATTACTATTTTTTATGTATTTAGTACAGGGTTTGCAGGGTCTCACTATAAAGATGGGACTTGTAGGGATCCTCCTGTGTTCAGCCTCGCAAGTGCTGGGATTACAGGCATGGGCCATCATACCCAGCCTCAATCGCTGTCGCAGCTGTGGGACAGTGGGGGGAGGATGCAGCATGCCCCGGCCGCTGTGCTCTGCCTGAGCAGGCGCCTTAGTCTGCTGAGCTATCTGTCTGGCTCTATTCTTCTTTTTAAAATTATTTATTTATTTACTTGGTACAGGGTCTTGCTACAGAGCTCAGACTCATAGTGATCCTCCTGTTCCAGCCTCCCCAGCGCTGGGATTATAGGTGTACACTACTGTACCCCATTTTGGTGGCCTGAATGGTGTGCCTGGGGTTCTGGGGCCAGCATGGCATGCAGTAGTGGGGCTCAAACCCAGGTCCTTCTGCTTGTCAGGCAGGTGTATAGACTGTCAAGCTATTCCCCAGCTCCTGCTTTCTTTTTTTGAACTCAGGACCTTGAACTTGCTAGGCAATGCTTTCCTTTTTTGAGGGGCTACAATTTTTCTTTTTCTTTCTTTTTTTATTTTGTCTTTTTTTTTTAAAATTTTATTTATTTATTTATTTGTTTGCTTGTTTCTTTATTTATTCATTTTGTGGCTGGCTCAGCATGCCCTTGTGGTGGTGCTGGCGCAGCATGTGGTGCCAGGGATTGAACTGCAGTCCCCGCAGTCGCCTGAGCCCTCCTAAGCAGGCGCTTTAGACCATTGAACCATCTTGCCGGCCCCTATTTTGTCTTTTTGAGACAGTCTCACTATGCAGTTCAGGCTGGCCTTGAGCTCACTTTTGTAGCCCAGGCTGGTCTCGAACTCACAGCTTACCTTAGCCTCCCTAGTGCTAGGATTACAGATGTGCATCACCATGCATGATGACACAAATTTTTTTGGTATATTTTTAAGTTTGTGCCTAATAAATCCCATATGGCTCTCATTGATAGATCTTAAAAATTCCTTTTCAATGACAGGAATCAGGATATCTGCCATTTAATTTTGTGTTTAGGGTGAGTTTAGATTTCTCATCAGCTCTTGGGTAAACCTCCTACTGTAGCTAAATTAGGTCGAGTGATGGGCATTTGGCAAGACCAGGGCCTATGGGCGTGGTGGCACATGCCTGTAATCCCAGCACTTGGGAGGCTGAGGCAGGGGAGCGGTGTGAGTTTGATACCAGCCTGGGCTACAAAAGTGGGTTCAAGGCCAGCCTGAACTGCACAACGAGACCTTGTCTCAAGAAGGAAAACAAAACAAAACAAAACCAAAACCAAAAACCAAAAACCAAAAAACAAAACAAAACACCATGAGACAAAGAGCTTCAGTAGCGACCCCCTCTAGGAGTGCATGCTCTCTCTCTTTAGGTTTTTTATTTTTTAGAGAGTCCAAAATAGTATTAAAGCACAAATAATTACAAATGATACAGAATTCCATTAAAAATAATGTGAATTTTACAGTATTTATTGTATTGTATAGTGTTGTCTTCAAATTAGTTGTTTGTATTACTGTATATAGACTTGCAAAATTGGCCGGCAACATGGTTTAGTGGTCTAAAGCGCTTGCTTAGGAAAGATTAAGCAATCGCAGGGACCGCGGTTTGATCCCTGGCACTGCATGCTGTGCTAGCCCCCATCCCCAGGGCAGGCTGGGCCGGCCACAAAAAAAAAAAAAAAAAAAAAGAAAGAAAGAAAGAAAGAAAGAAAGAAAGAAAGAAAGAAAAAGTTATGAGAAATTGAGAAGAGAGAAAAGGAAAAATGACAAGACAAATTAAGCATTAACTGCTCCTTTTCATAGACAAACAGAAATCCTCTGTGTGGTAACCATCCTGCCTACATACGTAGACCTGTCTCTTTCCCTCGCTCCCTCTTCTGTCCTTCTCAGCTTAGTGATTCCTTCCCGTTGCACAGGTTCTTTCCTTTTTTCCCAGGATCTATTGTACCCATCAGATCTTATTTTCTCTTTCAGGTTCTTGCATGAAGGGTACAATACAATGTTTTTTTTTTTTTTTTTTTTTTTTATTTTTTTTTTTTTTTTTTTTTTTTTTTTTTTTTTTTTTTTTTTTTTTTTTTTTTTTTTTTTTTTTTAAGAGTCTGTGAGATAGATTTATTTATTTATTTATTTATTTACTTATTTATTTATGTTATGGCTGGCTCAGCCTACCCTGGGGGTGGGACTGGTGCAGTATGTGGTGCCGGGGATGGAACCTCGGTCCCTGTAGTTGACTAAGCTTGCCTAAGCAGGTGCTTTAGACCGCTGAGCCATCTCTCTGGCCACTACAAGTCAATGTTTGCACATGTGTGTCTGATTTATTTCACTGAAGAGTATGCTCTCTAGTTGCATCCATTTACTGATAAAAGCCTCAGATTTGTCCTTTCTATAGCTGAATAATACTGCATTGTGTAAAAATACCACATCTTTTAAAACAATTTTTTTTTTTTGTGGTACCAGGGATCAAACTCAGGACCTTGCACTTGCCAGGCAGGCGCTTGTGCCACGGAGCTATCTCCCCAGCACCAAGACAGGGTCTTTTTAAAATTTTTTATATTATGGTTGGCTCAGCCTGCCCTGGGGGTGGGGCCGGTGCAGCATGTGGTGCCAGAGATGGAACCACAGTCCCTGTGGTTGCCTAAGTTTGCCTAAGCAGGTGCTTCAGACCGCTGAGCCACCTCACCAGCCCCTACCACATCTTCTTTAACCATTCCAGGCGCGTTCTCTCAATGAAACCTGCGTACTCTTCACCTCTGTCCTCGGTGTCCTTACACAAGCCCTTGGGCTGGTAGCAACTCAGTCTTGTTACTCTAGGACCCTGTCTGGTGACATTCTGACTCATATCTTTTTAGTTTTATTTTTTTTTTCTCTTGTATAACTAAACTTAAGAGTTAGTCGCTAAGGTACAAAAGATGTCTTTACTGAAAGAATAGAGGAAGACAACGTTAGGATCATTGTCCCACGGAAAGCTGAGGAAGACGGCAGGAAAAGAACTCTGTGCCAGGCACAGAAAGGCAGCATCACAGCCTCAGCAGCCACGGGCACTGCCAAATGGAACTTTTTAAAAAAAATTACTTAGTACAGGATCTACACGGTCCATAGGGTCTCACTACACAGATCAGACTCATGGTGATCCTCCTGTGGCTTATGGTGCCTGGGATTGGACTGCGGTCGCCTGCGCCAGCCTAAGCTTGCCTAAGGGGGCGCTTTAGACTGCTGAGCTAGCTGAGCTATCGTAATAGTAATTAATTAATTTACTTACCAGGCAGGTGCTTATATTGCTGAGCTATCTCCCGGGCTCCCAAATGGAACTTTAAAAGTTAGATTGTGTTCTCTAGGACACAGCAGTTTCTCCAAAACTTCCTCCTGCTGAGCACGCAGCCAGCGCTTCCTCACCTTAGCCAGAGAAGAATAGGCAGGCGCCAGCCACAGGAAGTGAAGCCACTGTCCACAGGGACCAGACCAAAGATGACTGCAAATGGAAAAACGAGTGTGGCAGTCTGCCTGTCTCTCCGTGTGCCCTCCCTCTGTTCCTTGCCGAGAAAGACCCTTCCCCACCTGCACACAGGGAGAGGGTGAGCTGAGACGAATAGGCCTTTCCATCTCCTTGGAGCTGGCTTTGGGTAAATCCATTTTCCTTTTTTTTTTTTTTTCTCAAAATAGATGACCTCCTTTGATTTGGTTGGCGGCCAGCAAACAAAATGAAGTGTAGACACCCGACAGGCTGGTGATGCCGTTAGCGGCGCCATTTACAGAAAAGCTAGTGGGAGACTGGTCCAAAATTAGTGATTTTAAAAGTCCATGAGGGGCTGGGGAGATAGCTCCATGGCACAAGTGTCTGCCTGGCAAGTGCAAGGTCATGAGTTCGAACCCTGGTCCTGCAAAAAAAAAAAAAAAAAAAAAAAAAAAAAGTTCATGAAGGGCCAGCCAGATAGTTCAGCGGACTAAAACGCCTACTTAGGTGGGTGGAGCACAGCGGCTGGGGTTAGATCCCAGGCATGCCGTGCTGGCCTTGTCACCTGGCCCCCTCACTGGGGGTTCGCTGAGATGGCGATTGACACTGGACTTGGTGGCATGCCTGTAATCCCAGCACTTGGGAGGCTGAAAACAGAAGGATCACTACGAGTCCAATCTACACAGTGAGACCATATAGATCCTGCCCTAAATTCATTAAAAAGAAAAATGTCCATGAAAAGCTGTAAGATTTATTTAGTTTTTCCCTTGGTAACACAAGGACAGCATCTGCTTCTTGCGGGCCATGTGTTGTGGTGATAACATATCCCAAAATATTCAGCTTTACTGGCCTGCCCCCTGATGTATCCAAGAAATCCAGAGGTAGAAGAAGGAAGGACTTGGTCAGGTGTAACAAGCCTGCCTGTCTTGAGGGAGAGGCTTGTGCTTCTAGAGTCCTTTTTTTTTTTTTTTTTTCTATTTTAGGGATGGGTCTACAGGATGTGCAGGGTCTCACTACTAGATCGGACTTATAGTGATCCGCCTGTTTACAGCCTCTCAAGAGCTGGGATTACAGGCGTGCCCCACCACGCCCAGTCTCAATTGCTGTCTCAGTGCACCCATGGCCCGGGGATCAAACCCCCGGCCCCTGTGCCTGCTTGCAGACACTTTAATCCACTGAGCTATTTGGCCGGCCCTCTAGTGACCTTCTTGACCCAGGCGTGAAGTGTGAGCTTTCTATGGGCTTTGTGAGGGCAGGGACACAGCAAGGCCTGTGGTCCCAGCTGGGCAGTCCCCAGAGGGGTTGAGTAGGTGGTTTCTGTAGGCCATGTGCATCTGGTCTCTTCGGAGAGTCAGAGAATGTTCCAACCCCGTGAGGCTGAAGAGAACACAAAGGAGCGAAGCCGCATTGCTGAGCTGAGTGTTCTGTGCCTGGCTTCCATCATGGTGGTTGTCTACCGTGTGCGTCTCTGGCAAAGGCCATCTGGGCATGATCTTTCCCTGTAACCTGGGACTGGGGAACATCCAGGGATGTTCCTGGCTACTTATCAAGGTGTGGCTAATCATCAAGGTGCAGAACAGATACGAAGAAGGAACATGTAAATATTTTTATCTTTTTCTTCCTTAAAGACCTATGGTAAGAACATGGCAAAAGATTCACCCATCCAATTCCAGTACTGGGGAGGCTGAGGCAGGAGGATCACTGTGAGTGTGAGGCCAGCCTGGGCTACAAAGTGAGACCAATGCCAGCCTCAATGATGTAATGAGACCCTGACTCAAAAAAAAAAAAAAAAAAAAAAAAAAAAGAACGTGGAGTAAAACCCCTCTCCTATAAAAAATAATACCTCTCACCTTATCACATTGCATGTGGGAGTTATTAGCTTCAGCTATTGGACTCTGCCTCTTGTTTGAACCCAAGCTGTGGACAGACAGGCACACCGTGAGCTGTGGCAGGCTGCTCTGTGCCCAACTCCCCATCTTCCCCAGCACAGCTTCCCTTACTAGCGATTTCCCAAAACCGTGCTTGGAGGTCCCCTTACTTAAACCATACAGGACAGCTTGAAAAAAAGGCTTCTATAAATTACCCTCCTGGCCCTTACTGGGGCTGTGCTAGTTCCTCTCCCAGCAGGCGTCAGGATGACTTCAGTTCTGGGAAAATCCAGCGTCAGTGAACCAAATGCAAAGTGCTGCGACCAGAAAGAGAAAAGCAGACAGAAGTAGGATTGTGTCACTAGAAAGAGGTGATGCTCAGGCACCCAGTGCGGATTGCTCGGCAAAAGTTTGAATTAAAATAAGAGAGTATAGGGCTAGGGAGATAGCTTGGTAGAATAAGTGCTTGCCTGGCAAGTGCAAGGTCCTGAGTTCAATCCCCGGTATTGCAAGGAAAAAAAAAGTAAGAGATTATAAAGGGGACCATATCTCTGACAAAGACCAAGTCGGTTTCCTAACAAGGGAAACTAAGGGGAGATACAGAAAGGGGCTCAGTCTAGAAACAGATGGAAAAGGGGTTCAGAGTGGCCCATTTCCAAAAGAATGGAAACCAATTTCCTGGGGTCTGTGGTGGACTGGGCTCTGGCTGATCAGCATCTTGGTCCTGGGTTTGAAGCTCTGGAGGCGTCCTCAGGACTCAAACGGCAGCTTGATTCGTATGAGGTGATTATCTCTGGGCCTGTGCTAACATTCAAAGTGACCCATGATTTAGGGCAATGGAAACTTCTAGATGGAGTTGAATGTCCCTGTAAATCACTTCTCTTGGTGTCCTTCACATTGAAGGCCTTGTATGAGGGTTAGACGTACAAGGGTCAGGACAGGGGTTGCTTTCACCCAAGCCGAGATGTACCTGGCTCCTCTCCAGCTGTGTGCCAGTCAGCCTTTCATTGCTGTGACAAAACCCCCTGAAGAGCAGGAAAAGTTTATTTTGGTTCATGGTTTTGGAGGCTTCAGCCCATGCCCATGGAGCCTGTCCTGTCACATGGTGATGGGCAGTACATCATGGCAAAGCTCCTGGCCTGATCGCAAAGAGGACATGGTCATACCTTCTCCTTAGGAGCCTCCTATGGCCCCCACTGAGTCCCAACCCTGGAGGCCGAGGCCCCATTACCTCCTAGCAATGCCTGGGGTTGGTGGCCAAGCCTTTAGCACTGGGGCTATTTTTTCTGTACTGCTTCTACCTATGTCTCTTTTCTTCTCCTTTGAGAAATGTCTAAGTTCTCTCTCTGTCTTCTATATTGCTTGTTCCTCTACTCTCCATAGTCCACTCTTTAAAATCCTCACTCCAGGGCCAGTGAGATAGCTCAGTGGTCTAAAGGGCCTGCTTAGGCAAACTTAGGCAATTTCCGGGACCACAGTTCAATCCCCGGCATCACATGCTGCACCAGCCCCACCCCCAGGGTGGGCTGAGAGGGCCATAACATTAAAAAAAAAAAAGAAAAAGAAAAAGAAAAAGAAAAAGAAAAAAATCCACACTCCAAGCTGGGCATGGTGGTGCAAGCCTGTAATCCCAGTACTGTGGAGACTGAGGCAGGAGGAGTGGTATGAGTTTGAGATCAGCCTGGGCTACAAAAGTGAGCTCAAGGCCAACCTGAACTGCATAGTGAGACCCTGTCTCAAAAAGACCAAAAAAAAAGAAAAAAAATGCACCCTCCGTCTTGGATTTGTTCCCTACGTGTGTCTCAATTCTTTCTTTACTTCAGTTGTGCATCATCTGAATTATAAGCACTTGCCTGGCAAGTGCAAGCACCTGAGTTCAATCCCTAATCCTGCCAAAAAAAAAAGAATGACGAAAATTCATAATAAAAATGCTTAGACTTTGTGAGTTACCCCAGGCCATTCCTGCTGCTGAATGCCGAAGCCCAAGTGCCTTTTGTTCTGGGGCAGTGATCGAAGCTTATCCATGCTTATATTCCGTGACCGCCCATGGATGTGTGAGCCCTGGATGGGCACTCAGTCCCATATACATTATATTTTCTTCCTACATATACACCATCCTGTGATAAAGTTGAATTTATGAGTGAAGCACAGTAAGATGAACAATAATCAGTACTAACAAAGTAAGTCAATAAGAACAGTAGACTGCAATAAGGGTCATGTGACCCTCTCTGTCTCTTTGAAAGTGTCTTATTGAGCTACGCCCTTGGGAACTGATACGGTGCTGATGTGGTGTGGGGAAAGCATGTGGATTGTGTGATAAGGTGACACCTTGCCAGGCTGTCGCTGAAGGATTACCTGCACACAAGGCTGTGATGTCCTGGGAGTGGAGCGCGGGGGGACAGCTTCTGGGTGATGACAGTGTGGCTACTCCGGTGCTATTCTGGTCTCAGCAAGGGTGGAGCAGGACTGCCTGAGATTTCATCATGCTACTTGAAGTGGCACACATGAAAATGCACACACTGTCACTCCTGGAATTTTCCAGTTAGTATCCATGGATCGTGGTTGGCCATAGGAAGTGGAAACCACTACGGCACTGCGGGAAGCTGAAAGTGTGAAGGAAATAAACTGCAGACTGTGAGGAGGGCGGGAGCTAGGGAGTGGATGTCCTTGGCTCGGTTCTCTGTCGGGACAGTCTCCTGTGCACTGAATACTGTTGCTCAAAAAAGATCCTAGATTGTGGCACGGATTTTTTTCTTTTTAAAAAGTATTTTGATGTAGAATCTCACTATACAGCTCAGATTCGCAGTATCCTCCTGTTTTTCAGTCTCCCCAGTGCTGGGATTACAGGCGTGAGCCACCACACCCAGCCTGCTCCGCGTTCCCCAGGAAGGGGGCCAGTTCAGCGTGTGGTGCGGGGCATTCCCCGTCCCTGCGCTTGCCTTACCAGGCGCTTAGTCCGCTAGGCTGTCTTGCCGGCCCTGTCGCACAGATTTTCAGTGGCAACCAGCTAGAGTTTATGGTTGTGGATTGTTTTTCCTTTTCCCTACTGCACTCTTTTGGGTCCCCTCACTAATCCGTCTGGCTTGTTCCTAACATAAATTTGTGCACAGAAGCCCTTGTTTCACTCTACCCTTTCAGAGGAGTCTCAAGGCCCTCAAAGAGAGCTGAGAAGTCTCAGGAACAGCAGGCCAGCTTTCCAGCATCAAAGAACGCTGCTCTCCTGCCCTCTAGTGGTAGGTGGTTCACAGTTCCTCCTACTCCCTCTCTCTCTCTCTCTCTCTCTCTCTCTCTCTCTCTCTCTCTCTCTCTCTCTCTCTCTCTCTCTCTCTCCTTCTGTCTTTCTTTCCACAATGCACTTTGTCTTCATACTAGTTGTTCCGAGTATAAGATGTAGACATGGTAACTTTTCTAAACACTCTTGGTACGAATACTTCTTATTGAACCAACAGAAAGCAGTTGTATACATAGTCCAAATATTACATAATAGTAGTGTGTTATCAGCAGAGCTGGCAATGTCAGAAACTGTTGACTTGAGCCTTTTACAGAGCAGCAGGCCTTACTTTTTTTGTCTTTTATTTTTTTTTTTTCCCTATAGGGTCTTACTATGCAACTCATAGTGACCCACCTGTTTCCTGCCTCCCAAGTGCTGGGATTACAAGCACGTGCCACTGCGCCTAGACTTCATTGCCAGCTCAGCGCACGTGACAGCGCGGCCAGTGCTGGCCTTACTTTTTATGCCTCATGGTTATACTTTTCTGCTGGGTGGTTAAGGCCAACTTAAAGCAAGATCTATATAACAAAACATGTAACTTTTGTATCTGATAAGGTCAGTCAAATTTCCTCAGTATTAACAATTTTTTATTTAATTTTATTTAATTTTTAATTTTTAATAAGAAATAATATGATAGTTTCAAAACCCATTATTAGTGCATACGTAATAATTGATACATTGAATATTGTTGTCCTCATAATAGTTATAAGAGCACAGGGTATAGACATGATAAATTTTCTAATCTATATTAGTAGGGGAGGAAAAAAAGAAAAAATTTTTTTATCTTCTCTTTGTACAAAGAGGGAGTAGTTGTATGCATAGTCCAACGTTCCATAATTGTAGTGGGATTCCAGTGAAACTGGCAATGTTGGAGGCTGTTGGTATAAGCCTCTTACAGCTCATCATACTAATCTAGCTCTGCGTTCTATGCCTCATAATTAAGCTTTTCTGCTGGGTGATCAAGAGCAAGTTAAGGCCAGACCTGTACGATAGATCATTCATCTTTTGTATCTTCCAAGGTCAAATCCCCTCAGGATTAACTTTGGAACCATGTACAGTGCTTTGTAAAGCTGTTGCCAGTGTCAGTCACTGGGATGAGTCACGGCCATTGCTTGACCAGTCTGCTCTCTGTGAAAGCCTGAGACAATGTCCTCTCTCTAGGTGACTCTCCTTAGGCACACTATACTTCCTTTATTCTTTTCCTCTGAGGTCCCTTAATCTCCTTGAACAGAAAATTTGGGAAACCTCTGAGTTATAGGATGTTACAGCACAGGTTCTCTTATGTCCTGAGTCCTCACTGACCTTGAAGGGCTAGGGCCAAAATGTTGGCTATCCTCATAGCCCTTCTTTTTTCTCCAATTTTTGGCCTGTTAACTTACATTCTCAACCCTCCAGCAGAAAAGCTTCATGATACTATTACTCTATAACATAGGTAATTGAGCTTAACATCACTGTCTTTCTGAGTATCAAACATCTTAGACTTATCTTGCAATTGGCATTTTCTGTCTATCATTGATATTCTAATAAATCTCTTTAGAATTTGATAAAAGCATTTACACAATTTTACACAGACATTTAGAAACCCAAGGATGTACAAAATTGTAGTCTGTGAAGTGTGTGGCATTTTGCCTAGTCTCTTACTCTCACTTAATACCCTTTTTTGTTAACCAACTACTTACTTGAGAGAGAGTATAGCAGTAACTGAGTTTACATTGGAAGCAGTACACATCTAAAAGACCAGAACAACACGCATTCCAAGCATAGTTCCAGTGTCACACGCTGCTATCATCAATGAGAAAAACCTTTTGAAGGTTGCTAGGACCAATATTGAATTCATCCCTGTGTACAGAAATGTATGGTTTTGCTCCAGCTATGTTTCCTCTCTGTTCTGCTTCCAGTCACTTGGTTGTTTAATCCATAAGACTTTGATTTCCATTCAGCTGTGTTATGCCTTTCCATTTTTATTTCTTCTTTAGATTTCTTACACTAGGGAGACTATACAATATTTACACATGTAGATCTGGTTTATTTCACTTATGAGTATATGTTCAATATACGTCCATTTACATATGAAGTCTTCCAGTTTATCATTCTTTATAGCTGAGTAAGATTCTATTGTATAAACATACTACATCTTTTTCAACCATTCCTCAAATGATGGGCATTTTGGTTGTTTCCAAGATTTGGCTATTACAAATTGGGTTGCTATAAATATAGGTGCACAGATATCACTATGGTATGATGTTTTCAGTTCTTCGGGGAAAATTCCCAGTAGGGGGATAGCTGGATTGAATGGGATTTCAAGTTCTAGTTTTTTAAGGAGCCTCCACCCTGCTTTCCATAATGGTTGCACCAGTCTGCATTCCCACTAGCAGTGAAGAAGGGTTCCTTTTTTCCCACAGCCTCTCCAACATTTGTTGTTGGTTGATTTCTTTATGATAGCCATTCTTTCTTGGGTGAGATGGTATCTAAGTGTTGTTTTAATTTGCATTTCAAGGATAGCCAGTGATGTGGAGTATTTCTTCATATACTTATAGGCTTGTTGAATTTCTTTCTCTGAGAAGTGTGTGTTCATCTCAGATGCCCATTTCTGGATTGGGTCTTTGAATTTTGGGACCCTAATGGTTTTTAGTTCTTTATAAATTCTAGACAGAAGACCTTTGTCTGAATACTTATTAGTTAAAATCTTTTCAAAATTTGTGGGTTGTCTTTTCACTCTGTTGGTAATTTGTTTTGACGTGTAAAAATATCTTAGCCAAAGGAGGTCCCATTTGTTGATCCTTTCAAGCATTAAACGTGCATTTTGATTTTTGTCCATGAACTTTTTGCCTACCCTGATGTCTTCAAGGTTTTCTCCCACTTTCTCTTCCAGGAAATTTAATGTTTCTCTTTTAATATTTAGATCTTTAATCCATTTAGATTTTAGTTTAGTGCATGGTGATAGACTTGGGTCAAGGTTTAGTTTTCGACATGTAGAGAGCCAGTTTTTCCAGCACCATTTGTTAAAGAGTCTATCTTTCTTCCGGTAAGCATGTTTGGCCCCTTTGTAGAAGATAAGTTGGCTGAGTGTGTTTGTATTTTCTTCTGCATCTTCTAATCTATTTCATTGATCCTCAGGTCTATTTTTTTGCCAATACCTTGCTGATTGTATTACTGTAGCTTTATAGTATAACTTTAGGTCAGGAATTATAATGCCTCCTGCCTTACCTTTGTTGCCCAGAATTGTCTTTGCAATTCTGGGTCTTTTTTGGTCCCAAATAAATTTTAGGAATGATCTCTCCAGATCTGTGAGGTATGTTGATGATATTTTCATAGGAATTTCATTAAAACTGTAACAATTTAGGAAGTATGGCCATCTTGACAATGTTGGTTCTTCCTATCCAGGAGCAGGGAATATCTTTCCATTTTCTGAGGTCTTCTAGGATCTTTTTTTTCAGAGTACTGTAGTTTTCATTGAAAAGGTCTTTTACTTCCTTAGTTAGGTTAATTCCTAGGTATTTCATTTTCTTTGGTGCTATCATAAAAGATACTGTTTCTCTAATTTCTCTCTCAGTGTGCTTGTTATCCGTGTAGAGGAATGCTATTGACTTTTGTGTGTTGACTTTGTAACCTGCTATGCTACTGAATTTGTGTATTAATTCTAGTAGCTTCTTGGTGGAGTTTTTTGGGTCTTCCAATTAGATTATCATGTCTTCAGCAAATAGTGATAGTTTTACTTCTTCCTTACCTATTCTTATTCCTTTTATTTCTCTCTCTTGTCTAATGGCTGTAGCTAATGCTTCCAAAATTATGTTGAATAGAAGTGGTGATAGAGGACATCTTTGTCTTGTACCAGATTTGAGCGTAAAGGACTTCAGTTTTTCCCCAGTATTGGGATCATGTCTTCTATAAATTTCTTGTAGAATTCAGCGGTGAATCCATCAGGTCCCGGACTTTTCTTTGTCAGCAGGCCTTTTATTACATTTCATATTTCATTGGCTGTTATTGGGTTATTGAGAGTACTTATATCTTCTTGATTCATTTTTGGTAATTTGTACTTTTCTAGGAATCTGTCCATTTCTTCTGTGTGTTCAATTCTGTGAGAGTAAAGATTCTCAAAGTAGCTATAAGTGACCCTCTGAATTTCTGCTGGGTCTGTAGTAATTTCACTCTTTTCATTCCTTATTGCTTGAATTTGAGTCCTTTCTTTCCTCTTTTTGATGAGGTTAGCTAGGGGCTTATCAATTTTATTTAATCTTTCAAAAAACCAGCTTTTTGATTCATTAATTCTTTGTATTGTTTTCTTCATCTCAATTGAATTAATCTCGGCTCTTATCTTTATAATTTCCTCCCATTTTTGGGCTTTGGATTTCGTTTGCTCTTCAGTTTCTAGTTGGTTTAGGTGCTGCATGAGAGTATTTATTTGTTCCCGTTCTGTTTTCTTAATGTGTGAGTTCAAAGCTATAAATTTCCCTCTAAGAACTGCTTTCATTGCATCCCATAAATTTCAGTAGGTTGTGCTTGAGTTTTCATTAAATTGTACATGTTGTTTAATTTCACGTGCAACTCACTGGTTGCTGAGAAGGGTGTTGTTTAATTTCCACATATTTCTGGAGTTCTTATGGTTTCTTTGGCCATTTATTTCCAGTTTCATTGCACTGTGGTCAGACAATATGCATGGGATAATTTCTGTTTTCTTGCATATACTTAAACATTACCTGCGGACTAATATGTGGTCTATTTTAGAAATGTCCCTTGTGCAGCTGAAAAGAATGTGTATTCTGAAGAGGTTGGGTGGAACACTCTGTGTATGTCCACTAAGTCCAGTTGTTCGAAATTCTGTTACAGTTCTGCTACTTCTTTGCTAATTTTTTGTCTGCTTGACCTATCCTTTTCAAATAGGGGGTTGTAAAGGTCTCCTGTTAAGATTGTAGTATTGGATATTGAATTTTTCATGTCCATTAAGTTTTGTCTTATATAAGTTGGTGCTCTCGTGTTGGGTACATACATATTTATGAGTGTTACCTCTTCATCCTGAATTTTTCCCTTGACCCGTATGTAGTGGCCTTCTTTGTTACGTTTGATCAATCTTGGTTTGAAGTTTAGACTGTCTGCAAACAGGAGTGCTACCCCTGCTTTGTTTTGAGATGCTGGAACATGTAGTATTGTTTTCCATCCTTTGGCTTTTAGCCTATGAGTTTCTTTATGAGTTAAGTGTGTTTCTTATATACAGCATATTGTTGGGTTTTGTTTCCTTATCCATTCTGCCAGTATACTTCATTTAATTGGAGAATTGAGTCCATTTACATTGATGGTTATAATTTAAATGCATTGTCTTATTGTTGACATGATTTTTATTTACTACTGTTTACAGTTTTTTCTCCTCTGTTTAATTGGTTGTCCTGTTTGGTGGGATATTTCTGTTTGCATTTGTTGAGTTCAGGTCGTTTTGGTCCCTCTCTTAAATATTTGTCAGTATACTGTGTAGTGTTGGCTTTGATGTCATGAAATTCTTTCGTTGTTCCTTGTCATGGAAGTATTTCACTTCTCCCTCGTACTTGAAGGAGAGTTTTGTCAGGTATAGCAGTCTGGGCTGAAATTTGTTTTCATGGAGGACTTGAAGCACTGTGCTCCATGCTCTTCTTGATTTCATGGTTTGTGAAGAGAAATCTGCTGTTATTCTGATGAGTTTTCCTTTAAATGTGATCTGTTTCTTTTCTCTAGCAGCTTTTAGTGTGCTTTTCTTCTGCTGGATTTCTGGGATCTTGATTATTATATGTCTTAATGTGTTTTTAGTCAGGTTAATGTTATTTGGCATTCTGTATGCTTCAGTGCCCTGAATATCTGATTGTTTTTTCATATTTGGGAAGTTTTTTGCTATTACTTCTGCCCATATTCTTTTTTTTTTTTTTGTCTTTTTGAGACAGGGTCTCACTATGCAGTTCAGGCTGGCCTTAAGCTCACTTCTACAGCCCAGGCTGGTCTCGAACTAGCACTGATCTTCTGCCTCAGCCTCCCAAGTGCTGGGATTACAGACATGTGCCACCACACCTGGGTTGTCCATATTCTTTTTTTTTTTTTTTTTTTGTGCGGTACTGGGGATTGAACTCAAGACCTTGCGTTTGCCAGGCAAGCACTTATTCTACTGAGCTATCTCCCCAGCCCATATTCTTTGTATATCATTTGTATTAACTCCTTCTTTCTCATTGATTCCTATTAATCTCGCGTTGTTCATTCTTGCATCATCTTGCAGGTGTTGAATTATTTTTTTCCTGCATTCTGGTTGTTTTTAAGAGATCCTTTCTTGGCTTTTCTCTAGCTGAGAGTGTGTCTTTAAGATCTGAGAGATTATCTTCACTTTCGTTCATACAGTTTTGCCAGTTTGTGATGAGATTTTATTTTCTTGTGTATTTCTTTGATACTGTTTCAGGCGATCTGTTTCTTTCTTATATTGCTCAGTCATGGAATCCATCATTTTTCTATTCTCCTCTAATTTTTTATCAGTGTCTTCTTTAATATTACTTAAGTCTTTCATTATAGTTATCCTTTCTCTCTTTAGTTCAGAGATTATTTTTGCTCTGCTCTCCTCTTTACCTTTCTTCATTTGTTCCTCTATTTCAGATGCTATTAATTTAGACATATCTTTTTTTTCTTTAAGGATTATTTCTGTTCTGCTTTGTTCCCTGCATTTCTGCAATTGTTTTTCCACTTCAGATTCTATTAATTCATGAATTTCTTTTTTTATTTCAGATGTTGTCTCTGGTCTGAGCTGTTCTATATGTTTCTGTAGTTGTTGGTCTACCTCAAATTCAGAGTTTTTGGCTGCATGATTCCTGTTTTCTTCCATGGTATCGTCTCCTGTGTTTGATTTTGGTGGGCTTGGGCCCTGCAACTGCATCTTACTCCTTGTCATTATCATTTTGTATGGCAGTGATCTCTGTACTTTGGTGAAGTTATGCTGTTAGCACAGTGATCTCTGTACTTTGGTGAAGTTATGCTGTTAGCACCTATGGGAGTTTGTTCTGGATCCACCAAGCTTGTTCCCCTGCAGTGGTGCCTGGTTGTGAGTTGCAGCTCGGGCCACTGGTTGCTGTGAGGCCCTGTGGGTCTGGTCTGTGGGTGGAGTTGGAGCTCTCGAGTTGAGTCCGAGGATGGACACAGGCTTAGGGTCATTACCAGGATGGCACAAGGAGGCCAGACGGGTTAGTGGATGGGTTTGGGACTGTAGTTCAGGTGGGGAGAGCGGGAGATAGAGGCAGGTTCCAGGGATTCTTACCTGGCAGGGGTGTGGGTCAGACCAGACACTGGATGGGCTCGGACCGGCAAGCATGACAGCCAGACCGAATGGTGGATGATTTTGGGACTGTAGTTCAGGCGGGAAGAGCAGGGAGATCTCTTTCCATTTTCTGAAATCCTCTAGGATCTCTTTTTTCAGAGTACTATAGTTTTCTTTGTAATGGTATTTTACTTCTTTAGTTAGGTTAATTCCTAAGTATTTCATTTTTGTCGATGCCACTGTAAAGGCATTGTTTCTCTAATTTCTTAGTGTGTTTGTTATCTATGTAGAAGAATGGCATTGTCTTTTGTGTGTTGACTTTGTATCCTGCTATGCTACTGAATTTGTGTATAATTCCAGT
>PVKN010014985.1:0-18769 GCA_004027915.1 Capromys pilorides
AAAATATATATATATATATATATATATATATATATATATATATAATTTCTTGAACATACTAAAAGTTGATCCAAATAAATTATTAGCACTCATGAACAACCTTCATTGCTACAAAGGCCATTAGCATCAAGTCTCTCCTTCCACACCTACAATCCCTTTTTTTGTCTTTTTGAGACAAAGTCTCCCTATGCAGTTGAGCTGGCCTTGAGTTCACTTTTGTATCCCAGGCTGGTTTCAAACTCCCAGTAATCCTCTTGCCTCAGCCTCCCAAGTGCTGGGATTATAGGCGTGTGCCCCCACGCCTGGCCGATACCCTCTTTCTCGCCTCTCCCGTGGTCGCTCCTTCGCCCCAGCAGAGCACACCCTCTGCATTGCATCTGCTGCTCCACGGAGCAGGACCGCAGCTTCCTAGGACTGCAGAGAAAGGTTCTGGTGCTGTCCTCGCTGTCCTCATTACTGACCACGTCCACGAGCACCCCGCTGGCCTGAGCCTCCACAGGTGTCAGAGAGGTCCGCACCCTTCGCTGCTCTGTCTGACACTGTCTCGCCTCCTTGGGGAGCATCCGTCTCCCCTTCCCCCAGCTGTAGTGTGGGTTTTGAATGTTTCCCTAAAAATCCATGTTTGGAAACTTGGTTCCCAGCCTACGGCACTGCTGGAAGGTGGCAGATCCCTTAGGAAGTAGAGCCCTGTTGTATGTTATGAGTCGGTGCCGAAAAAAACAACGAGAAGACCCCATGAAGGTAGCTCAGAGGACTCACTGAGATTCGTCCCTCAGTGAGCAAAGAACCCCAAAAGCAACCCAGCTTTATTTCAGGCTAGTGAACATGATCTTGTGCATAATCACTTTAGTAAAGGAGGACCATGTGCATAGTCATGAATGTGACCACGATCTCTATGGACTTCCACCTTTTCCTTATTACTAGGTTCATACAGATGTTAATTGTTAACATTCCAAGCAAGGGAGGAATCAACAAACTGGGAGCCCACAGGTGAAGCTGCTATCTATCACCTGGAGTCCCAGCTTTCCGGGATTCTCAGTAACAGAACACAGCTGTCCCTGGGCTTTGTTCATTGCTCTGTTTCTTGAGATGCTAATTAGGCTACAGAGCCCACTGAGGACAGGTGTGGGGTGGCCCTTGTGGGTGACAGGAGGAGCTCAGCCCTCTTTCCTCCCCTTGCTCCCTGGCTGCCAAGAAGCGGACGGGCTTCTTCCACCACATTCTCCCTCCCACTGCCAGAACAGGGCCAAGGGCCTTGGATGGCAACGACTGGATCCATGAATCAAAA
Source organism: Capromys pilorides (assembly GCA_004027915.1). NCBI lineage: Eukaryota > Metazoa > Chordata > Mammalia > Rodentia > Capromyidae > Capromys > Capromys pilorides. The sequence goes on from PVKN010014985.1 coordinate 1,289, forward strand.
TCACCTTCTCCTAGTGCTAGAGACTCAGGTTACTGGAGGAGGGGCGTTGCTGGGGACACCGGGACTTTGGTGCTTCCTGTCTCTCTGTTCTTTGGCTGCTGAGAGGTGAACAGAGCTCAACCACGCACTGTCACTGTGATGCACCATGGTACTGTTAGCCTGATGGAAGGATTCCTTGTTCCTTCTGTTTAATTTTTTAAAAAAAATTACTTATTTCTTTGGCACAGGGCCTTGCTACTCAGTTCAGATTCATAGTGATCCTCCTGTCTCAGTCTCCCCAGCACTGGGATTACAGGGATGCACCACCATGCCTGGCTGTGGTGTCCTGCACAGCGTGTCTTGAGTTCCAGGGACAGCACAACTTGGGGTCCAAGTTACTGAACTTGGGTCCTCAAGCTGGCCAGCCAGGTGCATAGACCACTGAGCTGTCCCCGCAGCCTATTTATTTAACTACAATTGCATATTAACTGCAGCACTGCAGGCCCGAAGTAGTGGGGCTCAGTGACCGTGAACTGAGACCTCTGAAACCACAAGCTCAAGTGAACTTTCCACCTTGGAGGTCACTGGCCTCAGGTATCTTGCCACAGTGGTGGAAAGCCGAATGATACTTTCTGGCTCAACTTTCTCCTTCTTGTGACCAGAGCATCGTGGGGACTCCGGTACTGTGCGAGGGCAGCCATGGCTTTGCCTGCCCTGTGGTTCTGCCCTCCCCGCAGGGCCCCAGCAGCCGGCCACTTCCTCCTTGCTGCTCCCTCACCCCTGCCTTCCTCTGCGCTAAATCCCTGGCCTTCGTTTGCAGAACACATCAGAGCAGTTTGTGGGCAGTGGCGTTTGCTGTTCTCTGCCCCCTCTTCCTGAGATAATTCTACTTAGAAAAACTGCCAGTGTCCTGGCCACCCTCGCATCTTGGCTCAAACATCACCCATCATCCCATCAGACAGAGACCGAAGCTAGGGTCACCAGATCCTCTCCCTACACGATTTCTCCTTGGACACCGAGCAACACAGGCTGGCCTTAATTCATCATTTTTATTTTTCTTCCTCTTGTCTCTACAATGGCAGCTTCTCATTGACAAAGATGGTGTTGTTCTGGGCACCAAGGCATCCCTGGCACCCATGGCAACACTGGCACATGGTAGGAGCTCCGAGTTAGCTAAGTAGTTCATAAGTAGTAGAAACAGCACTCTGCTATCAGAATCATACCCAAATCTCTCTGTCTCTCTTTCTTTCTGTCTCTATCTCTGTCTCTGTCTGTCTGTCTGTCTGTCTGTCTGTCTGTCTGTCTCTCTCTGTCCTCCAACTGGCACAGTAGACCAAGCCAATGCAGGGCGATCAGCCCTTGCATCGGGGGAAGAGGGGAGGGGAAGGCATCTCTAGGAAAGGAGCAGCACACGTAAGGAAGGTCTCACATTCAGGAGAGCCTGGCCGGAGCCTGTGTGAGAGCTTCATCCAGCCGGGAGAGGAGGCCCTGGAGGCAGGGCCCAGCACTGCAAGGCCTGGTCCAGGAGTGGGGTCCACCCAGTCCCAGTCCACGGAGAGCACTGCTCAGGAAGTGGACACTGACCGTCTGCAGACTCATCCCGGAGGCTGCTGAGAGCAGAGATGAGGCAGGGGTGAGTGAGGGGGATTCAGTGACCTGGGGAGAGATGAGGACCATGAACGACCAGGGTCAGGATAGAGAGAGGGAATCAGGGCAAGCGGGGCATGGCAGGAGAGGAGAGCCAGGAAGGTGTGGATGGCATGGAGAAGGTGGAGCCAGTTGCCCGTGAGAACCACACCCCACTGCTGGCTTAGACAGGGGCCTCTGAGCCATGTGCACCATGGAAATCCTTACCAAAATGAGCCGGGCTCAGGGTGGTGCTGGGTGCCTCACCTATGGCTGTGCTGAGCCAGGTGACCTGGGGACATCCTAGGGGAGGAATCCGGTGAGACACAGGGTGCAGAGCCACTGCCCCGCTCACCTGAGGAACTAAGCCGAGGCAGTGTGCGTCTCTGCTGCACCAAGGGTCCCTTCTTCCTTGGATGCCCTCCTCCTATGAGACTTCCTTCTGAGTGATGAGAACAGATCCTTTCAGTGTGGGCCCTGGAGGTGCCCTGGGGTCCATCTCTGGGCAGTGCTCACCTGAGCAAGATGAGGCAGAGCCCGAGAAGCAGGATCTTGACAACAACCTCAACAATAGCCAGCAGCACCACCTCTGCCAAGGGCCCTGAGTTCCCTGCAGGCAAATGGGGAAGCTCAGACTTTCCTGGGAAACCACAATCTCAGTTTCCTAACAGCACCTGGTATGGACCCCACTGGCCTCCTCCTTCCTGGGTGTGGGACCGCAGCAGCCCACAGACTTCCCATGCTCGAGCTCTGGCTGTCCAGGAATAACGAGAGGCACCTGAGCCCCATGCCCAGGAAGTCCAATCGACCCTGCAACTGTGTTGGGGCTGAGCAGAGCACACCCTTGCCCATGCTGAGCCGCAGGGGCTCCACGCTCAGGGTCCTGGGAGCTGCAGGTCCTGCCCTGCCCAGGCCCTGAAGTCTGCTCTGGATACTCACCGTGCACGGGCAGGCTCAGAGAGATATGCTGGGAGCCCAGGGGGTGCTGCGCTCGGCAGGTGAATTCTCCTTCACCCCTGAGGTCCTCTGGGGTCAGCTCTAGCACCCCAGGGTTAGTGGGATCAGAGGGGCTCAGAATCAGGTTCCTCCAGCTCCAAGTCAACCTGGCAGGAGGGTAGCTGTCCACCGCACAGAGCAGGCGCAGTGGGTGGCCCTGCACCACTGAAAGAGAGGAGCCATTCCCCAGGACTCTGGGTGCTGTGGGGAGACACAGAAGGGCAGAGGGAACAAGTGCTTAACACAAAGGCTAAAGGAGACTGAGTGGGGAGGTTGGTTCAGGCCCAGATAGAGACAGGAATGGACGCCAGTGTGACCAGCAGAGGCAGGGAGTGAGGTGGAGCCCAACACCTGGCTCAGACCCAAAGTTTCTGTCCCGCTGGACTCAGGTTCCAGGCAGGTTAGAGGAGGGCCTGGGGCCTCACAGGACGCCCAGTCAAGTCCCCAGATGCTGTGGTGAAAGCTCCGAATTGAGATCCAGGAAGAAGCCTCTAGACCTCTGTCCACATCCTGTCCTGGCCCCAGTCCCTGGCTACCAGGCTGCTCTAAGCAGGTGTCCACAGGGCTGCATGAATGGTGATGGAGGTGACGTGGTGGCAGCAGCCACAGAAGTGGGAAGGAAAGTGTGCCAGGGCTTCCTGGTGAAGTGTGCTTAGCTCATACCAGGATGGGGGCAGAGGTCAGGCTGCAGGATCAGATGCCATGAGAGGTGGCAAGGGACTCAGAAAGGAGGAACAGAGGGTGCAGGAGGGCCGGGGTCTGAGAACAGGCAAGGTGATGTGGAAGGAGCAGCAGGGTGAGTCCGGGAAAGAGTGTGCAAGGCGGGAGCTGCGGTGGAGTCAGTGCAGGGGAAGAGCTCGGGTGCACGGCAGAAGCCATGGGTGGGGCTTAGCCGTGGGCACAGAACCACACGTGTCCCTGTTCAGTGTGAAAAATTACTGAACTCCACGAGAGAAGCAAAGTGGGAAACTGAAATAAATGACAAGTCCTCTAGCTTGGAAAGAGCTCTGTAGGACAAACATGATCCCACCTGAAATCAGTCTGAAAATCTCAGCGCAGAATTTGAATAGTTGCAGCTCTGGGGAGAGATGGTTCAGTGGTCTAAAGTGTCTGCTTAGGAAAGCTTAGGCAAGTGCAGGGACTGCAGCTGACCCCTGGCACCTCATGCTGCACCAGTCCCACCCCCAGGGCAAGCTGAGCCGGCCATAATAATAATACAAAAGAAGAAGTTAAATAGTTGTTGCAGAAATGAAGGAACTGCAAGTGGCCCCTGTGAATAGAAGAAGCACAGGGTTCAGAGAAGAGCATGGGAAACCTGCTCATCCCTCACCAACGTGGTGGACACAGCCTGCCCGCCCTCTCCCAGGGAGAGGAGTCCGACCATCCAGGAGGGAATCTACTCCCCAGTGCACACACACAAACCTGCACACTTCTAGAAGAAGGTCCATCCTATCCATGGCATCATTTCTGTTGACAGACCGAAATTAGAGCCATAGCTGTGCCCCAGCAGCAGATGATGCCCATGGAAGCAGGTCCTTTCTTGGCGGGCACCACAGTCAGGGAGAACCAGGGCCATGTTTCTGTGACCCAAAGGGGAGCAGAACAAGGTTGAGCACAGCCTGTGTGGTCGGGGTCTCTTCTGAGGCCAGACTGCTCTGTGTTCTGAGTGTGTGTGTGTGTGTGTGTGTGTGTGTATGTGTGTGTGTGTGTCTCCCACCTCCAGCACTTGGACTGAAGCTACTGGGGGAGAGAGAACAACAGGGTGAATCCTAAGGAAGGGCCTGGAAAGGTCCATGCCCTGGCAGGGCAGATGAGTCTCTGCAGGAGTGAGGGAAGGGTTTCTGGGGACAAGGGAATCAAGGGGACCATGGGCTATGTATGGGGAAACCACTGGGCCCCCAACAAAGGGTCTCTGTGACCAGGGTGCACCCAGGAAGTGGAGGACCAGCCCTGCCTGGGCTGAAGTGGCCCAGCCCACCCACTCCTACCCCAGGGAGGCCCCCGTACCTGAGCTGGCTCTCTGGGTGATGACGGTTACTGTCAGGTTTCGTGGAGGGTCTGGGCAGGAAGACACAGCAGGGCCATCAGTGATGAGGCTGGGGGACATTGGCCCTGTCCCCAGGCGCTGCAGAGGTAGGGAGGGTGGGGGCTGTACCCTCCCGCCCTCTTACACCCAGGATTCCAGGATTCTAGGACGCGGCCCCTCCCTTCCCCCAGTGAGCCCTCTCCTGCAGGAGCCCTGCCACCCACGCCAGGCTCTCACGGGAAATCCTGAGATGCATCGTGGTTCTCCTGGTCACAGTGACTGTGGGCAGAGTCACCTGACAGGTGAGGGTGGTGCCGTGGTCCTGGAGCCGTGGAGTGAGGCTGAGCACTGGGGAGCTGGTGAGGTTGGGGCCCAGGTGGGACACAGAGGCCCCCAGCCAGGAGAAGATGGGGGGCGTCCCCCTCTTGCAGGCCCAGGGCACAGAGCAGGTCAGGGTGCTGGGGTGGCCAGGTACCAGGTTCCCCGCAATGAAGATCTCAGGGCTGTGGGTCAGGGCTGGTGAGAAGAGGGGAGAATGGGGTCAGGATGGAGCCTCTGAAGTGAGACGGGGAGAGAACCTTGGGTCCTGGCTCTGCTTCTCCCAGATCCCCACAGCTCAGCCCCTGAGTCCTCCTAGGGCAGGTCCACCCAGCTCTGCCCCAGCCCTGTGACCTCCCCCCTGGTTGCTGCTGAAGTCTAGGCCTTACCTGTCACTCGCACAGAGAGCAGGTGATCTCTGTAACTAAACCGTGCCCATCCTCTCTCCAGCCGAAAGACGAATGTCCCCTCATCCTTCTCCCTGGCGTCTCTGATGTCCAGGGAGCAGTTGTTGGCCCCAGGGTCCCCGCTGAGCAGGAATCGGCCTCTGGCTTCCTTCAGCACCTCTCGATCTTGGTCATTTGTGGCCACTGGAGTATCCCGGCTTGTAGTCCCACCCTTGCTTGAGAACCAGTAGCCGTAAGCCGGATCCCCCTCATTCCAGTGTTCATCGGGGTAGGTGACCTCACAGGGCACGTGGACACACAGGCCCCTCTGCACGGTCACTGGGCTCTGCACCTTCAGGGAGTATCCCTGCAGGCTCACCCCGGCCTGCACCAGGAGCAGCAGCAGGAGCAGCAGCAGCAGCAGCAGCTGCATGTCTGCCTGGAGCTGGGGCCCCGCCCGGTGGAGTCTGCTCAGGATCTCTGTTTTGAGGAACCCAGAGTTGCTAGGCCTGCGGGAAGCCCCACAGGAAGAGAGGTGCCTCCCCGGGGGAGGAGCTTCAGGTTGGCCACTGTTAGGGCCCAGTGGGACCTTAGAGATCAGCCACAACCACCCATGCACATGCCTGGGACCCTGGTCCAGAGAGGCTAGTGACACCCCACTTCTTTGCAGTGACTTGCATTATCTCCTCCTCCCTGCTGAGGTCCTCCCCTGGGGTTACATTTTCCACAGAGTGACCAGACCCCTGCAACACCCTAGATGCCATTGATATTTGTGGAGACTGTGGTGGGACCAGGGACAGGATGGACACAGAGACACTGTGCTGGGACCAGGCAGTCTCTTCTGAGCGGCTCAGCTTCACTGGAGGGTGGACATGTCCTCCTCCCACAGCAAGCTCATATCACAGGCCAGAGCACTGTCCCCTAGTGCCACTGTTCCCAGGGGGGAGGCACCAAGTCATCCACAATCAGAGGTGCCTGGTGGAAGGAGCTGAGACTCTGTGTTTTGTGGACTTTAAGGCTCTGCTACTTAAATTCAAAAAATTTTTCTGTTGTAATCAAATTTTGTTCTTTATGAAGAATCTTGTAATAGAAATTAGTTTTGCACTAATGTTCATGTGATATTGGGGGCCATGAGGATCTGACCTTTGCTCAGAGTAAGCATGCAAGAATCCAATAGATAACCCTTCACAGTTCCTGTTTTTCCATCCCGAGAGTAAGCTTGCTTAATTAAGCTTGCTTAATTAAAACAGATATAGCCCAATGGTTAATGTTTTCCAGTGACTAAGACTGCCTGCCCAAATAAGGTCAAAGTAGAGTCTGCAGCTGGCCACGCTCCCCCTCCCTCCCTGCTTCCTGCCTTCCTAGATATAAGCTCTAAGAGGAAAATAAAATTTTGCAGCTTGATCAGACTCTTGTCTTGCTGCCTTCCTTTGTGTCTCCTGTCCCTCCATTCCCCTCCCTAGGTGGTCTGCACCCGTTGAAGCCCTGCGGGTCGGGGCAATGTGATAATGGGCTCCCTTCCTCAATTTGGTGGACACTGTCTGCTCACTTTAATGAAACACAGTCTATGAGCATGCACTGATTACCCCTATGCGCGGGCCCGAGCATGTCATGTCCATCCGTGAATACCGTGAGCACTCATGAAATCCAGCGTCCCCACATCCATATCCTCCTCTGGAAACACTAGTTGTCAATATTGGACACTCAGATCAAGTTCATGGGGTGTTTTGAACTTGTAGATGAAAGAGCCCGTTGAGCTTGCCCCTCCGTGTCAGTTACATTTCCCGCAGTGTCTACCAGTTACATCCATCCTGCAGCCAATGACAGGACGTCCTTCTTCAGGTCTGCAAAATGTTCTGTGTGATGGTTTCTTCTTTCTTTCATCCAGAGATGGGCACCCAGGCTGACTCCATGTCCTCGCTACTGTGGAGAGCTCCACAGTGGAAGTGGGCATGCCTGTGTAGCTTTGGCATGCTGGTTTCATTGACTTCTATTTTTCACATACGTGTGCACTTTGGGGTTGTTTGTTCGAGGCAGGCTCTCACTGTGTCATTCAGACTGAACTTGTACACCCAGGGATCTCCCTGGGCAGACTTCCAGAGCCCTGCCCTGCCACCCTTGCCTTTATTCATTTTTGATGTGTGCTCTGATGTGAATTAGGTAGTGATACTGTTGTAGGAAGGTGAGTTAGATAAAAATATTACAGACAGTCAGACAGGGATAGCTTCTCAATGGATCCAGTATGGAAGACAGGATACCTTACAGCTGAGGGAGAGACAGGCACCTTTGCCCTCGGCCAGGACTCAAGACAAAAGATTAAACAAATGTACCCCTATAACTGCTTAGGGGTGGGTGTCTGGGACTCATATTCTAAATAGGTATGGATTAAGTTGATAAAGTCTGGAAGAGTCACTAGCCCAACACCGTGCAGTCAAAGCCCTGTTCTGTATTCCTGTCTGCTGGCTGAGTGACCTCTTCCCCATTTGGTCCTGGATTTAGTCAATTTTACCTGAGCATTTGTGCTTGTGATCTTACTGCTTGACCATGGTTTCATCCCACCTCAAGCCCACCTAGCCAGTTCCTATGTTTACCACCTTAGACCCGCCTCACCTCATAGTTGTGTTCTATAAGAATCCCTAGAAAAGACAGGTGTCTTGGCCACTCATTCAGGTCCCCTGCAGTCCCTCTCTCAGGCAGAAATTTTCTTTATCCCTATAAATATATTCTGCTCTTAACCTCATGGTTTCTAAGACAAATCTTGTGGCTTTGGAGAACACAAACTCATCCCAGGTATCTTTTAGGTTGGGAGATTCTTTCCTGTTGGCAACTCTCTCCTGGAAAGTAGAGGTGGGAAGTGAATTTGGCAGAACTGAACACTGTATGCATTAGCAGGAGTTTTGTGGGCCCCCACAATGTGGCTGTGGCTTTCTGTAGAGCTGAACCTGGAGGGAAAATCAAAGTGCAGAGAACAAGCTGTTCTTATGCTGGAGCTGACCCAATGCTAAACCAGTCTCCAAAACCAATTTCAGACATTGTTCTCTCACTAAGACTGAGTTTCCTGATGCTTCCTACACTTCTCTGCTCCCAGGCACAACAATCCGTCCTGCTCTGAGTTCTTTTCCCGGCAGATTCTTCTTCTCCTGGCTGTTGAGATCTCAGGAGCCATGGCCTAGCCTGCAGGCCTGGGGTGCTCCCCTGTCCAGAGCATTCACCAGGAAATGAGTCCTGGTTTTCAGTTTGAAGAGGATTGGTCATCCGTGTGGGTGAAGCCTGTGGAGCAAGGGGGAGTCTGGGGGGAGTGGGAACCACTGGGGATCCGGGGCCACTGGAACTTGATGGCTCTCCTACAGTGGATGTGTTACCAAATTTCAGTATCATTTAAGATTTTCTAGTGTTTTCTTGATCAATAAATGACAGAAACATCTCCTGTTTGTATACAACCTTGTACTGAGAATTTGTTCAGTGTCATCTGGAATTCATAGATTGATTTGGTACCCTAGTTATATGAAGTTTTCCAGTTCAAGAATAAAAACTTCTGTGTGTGTGTGTGTGTGTGTGTGTGTGTGTGTGTGTGTGTATGTGTGTTCTCACTTACTTAGATCTTCATTTATCTTAGCTGTTCCAAATTGGCAATATTTTGCAATTGTTTTCTCTGTTTTATGTATTTGATACAGGGTCTATGAGGTCTACAGGGTCTCACTACACAGATCACATGCATAGTGATTCACCTGCTTTCAGTCTCCCAAGCTCTGGCATTATAGTGAGCTCCGCCATACCCAGTCTCAACCATAGTCTCAGCACACCCCGAGAGCAGGCAGGCATGGCTCACCACCTCCGCCATTGCACTCCACCTAAGAAGGCACTTTAGTCCTCTGAGCTATCTGGCTGGGCCTTGTAATATTTTTAAAAATGCTTTCATTTTTATCTGTGCCATAAATTCACATGGAGTTGTTTATAACTGCCCCCCCCATGTCTTTTACTGTTTGTGGCAGTTACAGTGGCCTCTACTGGAAATTTACATGATTAGATCACATACATTTACATCATATATTAATATTCATAGACTATATGTACGGAAACCTCACTGGTCAAAAGGCTCTGTGATGTTTGGTGCACGGTGTCAACCTGAGAAGTCGAGAAGCTTAACTAAGTACCTGGGCAGTGCTGCATCCTGGTGTAGAGGACAGGCCCTTACTGCTCTAGGAAGTTACATCAGTGAGAGAGGTTTAGAAGTCTACCTAGCGACTTAGCAGGGGAACAGGGTCCTCAGCTTGTAAACAGCCTTAGCCTGTTCAAGAGGAGGGTGCAGACACTGTAGTGGTGAAGGACCTCCCAGCCGCGGAGCAGGCAGCCTGCACGCAAAATCAGGGACGTGAGGAAGGCCGACTGCTGGATCCCTGGAGGAGCTGCAGACCTTGTCTTCCTCTTGGATCTGTCTCCTGGCTACTGGCACAGACTGCTCGGCTTCCAATCGAGACCCCTCAGCCTTTGGTCTCAGGCCCATTGGCGACCCAGTCTGGACTTGCCCAGAAGTCTGCAGTGAGCTGCGGACCTTGAACTGAAAGCTTCACCCTCGCGTGCGCAGATGCCCTCTGCCGCTTCCTCATCCACCTGTGTGGCTGATCACTGCCAGCCAGCTTGCAGCTTCTCATGCATTTGTACATCTTGTTTCCTGTCTGTTGCTCTAGTAACCCTCTGACTGATACGGTCTCCTACCTTGAGCTTGTCACTGCTTAAACGGGAAAGTTTGAAACAGATCTGCAGTGTTGATAATTTTGCTTAATTGTCCACTGAAAATCCATCTTGAAAAAACCTGGAGGGGCCCAGAGTGATTTTCCCACCTCCTTTTCATGTGGGCACAAAGGAGCAATGCTTCAGGCAGGAGCCCCTCCTGGAGCACCCCAGCACTTGTGTTAGTGATTAAATCATTGCTTTTGTTTTTTGTTTTTTGTTTTTCACTTAGTATAAATTATCCTAATCTTGGCTCCGTGGAATTTATGGCACCAGCAGTGAAGTCACAGGAAAAACATAGGAATCATGGTAGAGTCAAAGAAAGACATCATGGTGAGATTTGATAAAGCTTTGCAGAAATGCAGGTGTAACATTTGGCCTTAGAACCAACTAAAAGCTTTGCCATTATTTCTTATGGCAACGATATGTTCAGCCCTTAAACCTCTTTGTGTATGAGGAGGAATTTGGAAGGAACTGAGTTGGACAACTCAGGGATCGCTGTATGTAGATATCAAGCTCTCCTTACTTAGGGTTTGGGTGATGAAAACATTAGTATACTACCCTAAAATGCTTATCACAAGCATGATTTCTTGTGGCTGAGTAGATAGCTCAGTGGTCTAAGTGCCAGCTTCCAAGTGCAAGTGTTTCAGGCCGCTGAATTAGATTGAGATATTAGCCCAGTGTTGTGGTACACTCCTTGAATCCCAGCACTTGGGAGCCTGAGGCAGTAAGATCCTTACAAGTTCACAACCAGCCTGGGCTACAAAAGTGAGCGGAACTCAGCCTGAACAGCATAGCAAGACCCTGTCTCCAAAAGACACACGCACAAAAAAGTATAGGCAGTCTGACAGGGGTAGGCCCTCAAGGACATTGTATGGAAGACAAAGTGACTTTGTAACTTTTGCAGAGACAGACCGCCCCCCCCCATGGGCTGGACCCTAGGACAAAAGAGTAAACAAAGGCAAACACTTACTTCCCTAGGAATGGGCAACAGGGATTGATACTCTAAATGGGTATCTGTCACCTGAAGCCAGAGAGTCACTGGCCCCACCCCCTACAGAAAAGCCCCAGGTCTGTGTGCAGGTCTTCTTCCTACTTGACTGGCTTTTCCATTTGGTTCTGGATTTAATTGATTTTACCTGAGCAATGGGGCTTGTGATCTTATTGGCTGACCGTAGTTTTGGCCCTCCTCAGGCCCACATCGATGGATTCCCATGTACTCCAGTAAGATCTGCCTCACCAGATGGTTTTACTCTAAAAATTCCTGGAAGAGACAGATTGGGGGGCAACCTGCTCAGGCCCCATTTCTTTCCTTTCTCTCACACAGGAGCTTCTTTTCCCCCAAGAAATATGTTCTGCTCTTCACCTCTGTCATCCGTCTAATTCAGTCTTTAGTTTTAGAGGACATGAACTCGGCCCAGTTATCTTTAGGCCGGAAATTTCTTTCTCCTCTATTAACAGGTTCTGATCTGGGTACAAACTGCTAAGTTATCAGGGACCTGACTGAACATGGCTAAATCCCCAAAATCAGGGATTATCATCCAAATGACCATTTCCTCCTCCTCCCCGACACTGGCCGGGGTACCTTTCCTGCACCCACGAAGGAGCCCCCAGTCTCCTCATTGTGTGCTGCTGAGCCTGCCCTTCCAACTCTTCCCCATGGAAGGTGCATTAAGTTTCAGCCTCTCTGCCTCAAGTCAGAGGATCCCCCTTCTCCCTGCTGTCATTCCTCTCCATGTCCTGCTCAATGCTATAAAGGCCTCATCCATCCTTTTCTTTCTGCTTCTATGCTGCGCCGCCAAAAATTCTAACATTTTGGGTTGTGCCTGGGATCCAAGAGCCCTGTAGGTCCCGTGGGGAAGGGTCCTGCCTGCTTGGGTCTTGAGCTCCCTCCCTGAGAGCCACTCCTGCTCCTCCTGACATCTGCCATTGCTCCCCTGAATCCAGCACTGGCTGCCTCAGCTCACTGGTGCACCCCTCTCAGTTTTGGGATTTCCTATGTCAGTTTGTTCATCTCCCAGAGACAGTGCAGGAACTGTGGGCTTACATCAGGATAGCCACTGTCCATCCCTTGGATGATGATTTCTTTTTTGGGTAGAAAAAGTTGGCCTCAGCTTCCTTGGGGGAGTCGCTACCATCCTGCCCCCAGGCAGTACAGTAACTTTCTTATCTTTTGGGACCCTTCCCTGATTTCCAGTTAGGCTGAGATAGCAGCAGTGGGACTTACTTTCTTGTACTTCACATGCTTGGGAATAGATGACCTTCTTCTCTGAGGTGTGAAGCTCTGGATTCACTGCATGTTCAGCCACTCTGGTCCTCACACCCTGAGCAGGGCAGCTCCTGGAAAGCTGTCCTCACGTACCCTGGGCTGGGCTGCCTCTTTGAGGTCTTAAAACCTTAAAGGTTCACAATAAAAATTTGGCAATGGCAGCCCATGGCCTCCGGGGAAATCTTTTAACCTCTTAAATCCTGTGGTACTGTAAAGGCAAAAGGCCAGAAATCTCTTTAACAAGCCTGTACTGTGGCCAGGACTTGCCCCTCCACTGCCTGACTCTCAGATGTTCCTCACCAACCTGCCCAACCTCCTAACTCACCCCAAACCCCTGCATCACTTTGGTTACTCCCACTTCTGAAGTTCTCCACTCTATCTCCTCCACTGCTAAACTCATTCAGCCCTAGGGCAGCCTTCCTCCACTTATTTGCTACAAGCTGCAAAGACAGAGAAGGCTGCAGTGTATAATTTGTTCATAACAAAAGTTACTGCTTCCAAGCAGAGAGGATGCAGATTGCAAATATAGACAGGAAAAGAGAAAAGTGATGCTGGCAGCCTACAGGAAGGAGGCAAGTTGGGAAACAGGGGCAATGTCATGTTTGCCTGGATCCAGACCAATGTGCCTGCTACAGAGAGAAGGGACATTTCAGGGGAAAATGCCCAAAGCTGCTGGAGAGAGAAAGTTTCAGAAAGTGTTTGTGATGGAATCAGAGGATGTTTCAGGTTGATGAATGAGTCTCAGCCCCAGGACGGTAACTGCATTGTATGGAAAAACCAGTGAGACTTTTGATTCCATTGAGGCATCGTCAATAGTCATCCAGCTGACATGCAAACCGGAGAGTGCTCAGTGTTTTCCAAGAACAGAGATTTCATCATGACTGTTGTGCCACACTGCTGCATATGAGTGTTGATGTCAAATTTTCTGTGTAAATATTTGATTGTTGTCTGTCAACATTCTACAGAGATCTAACTACTAGAACATCCATGGTTAGTAAGAAACGATAGTTCTCTGGTGACAGTTTGTATTTCAAAGTGCTAGAAACTCAGATAAAGTTTCAATAAGTAAGCGTAGTGCTCTCTACTAAGTATACTAACATAGGCCCAGATTCTCCTGATGGAACAGCTGTTATTAATTCCTATATCTGCTCCTGACATTCATGCCAAGCTTAAAAGACAGATCTAGGCCCTCTAACCCCACAGGCCAACTTAATCTGACTTTACCTGTCTACAGTTACAGAGACAAAATTAACTAAACACAAATGGCAGCTTTTGGCTGCAACACTTGGACTCCCAGGAAAGCAGGACCTTGGCAAGGTAATGCTGAGCCTAGACACTACTGTGACCCAGTCTCCTCCTCGACCTTGCTTCAAATCTGGCAATGAAGGGCACTAGACACAAGTCTGCCCCAACCTGCAGCCACTATTGAACCTGGTTCCACCTACAAACTCAAGGGTCACTGGAAATGGTACTGCCCCATCTCCAGAAAGAAGTCTTGGTGTCCAGTTTCATGAGCTCACAGGAGAACTTGCTCTAATCAGAACCATTAATACTATAATATTCTGTATAATTATTGCTTTTCAATAAACTGAATGAGAAAAAATAATGGAACAGTAACAGTAAACCGAAACTTAAATCTAGCCCTATCATGGTACCTAACCCTAAGTCTAAATTTAACCCAAGCCTAAATCCTGCATTACTCCAATGTCTTCCATACTATGTACACACGAACTAGGTACTTAACAGCAAAAGCTGTTATTGTGATTATCTGTAGATCCTACTATCTGTGGTTATCTTTATGATATTGTTTTATTTTTCTTTTTGTTAAACCGTAGTAGCATTAATAGAGAAACATGGACAAAAGGGATGAGATAAATGGCTACACTTGTCTTTTCTATAACTACTCAACACTTACCCAGTAACAGCAAGAGACAGAAAGGTTTCCATTAGTGTTTTGAAAATAGCTGTTAGTCTGTAGAATTTTCATCTTGACTAACTCTGTATGGTCATATGTGTCATCTAGCAGCTACAATGAGGTCATCAATGTGTAATAAAAAACCGTACTTGAATATCTGTAATCTTGGTCTTCTAAATGTGTACCATGTCTAATATCATATCAATTATGACTATACTCATTTTAAAATAAAATTTTAAAAGGGTTAAGAAAAGAGTTAAGGAAAATTTAAGGTTTCTTAAAAGCAAGTGGTGGGGGCCAGTGAGATGGTTCAGTGGTCTAAAGCACCTGCTTAGGAAAGCTCAGGTAACTGCAGGAACTGCGGTTCGATCCCCGGCACCACATGCTGCACCAGCCCCACCACCAGGGCAGGCTGAGCCAGCCATAACATAAATAAATAAAGAAACAAACAAGCAAACAAATAAATAAATAAAAAAAAGCAAGTGGTAATATTCAATCATATGTCCAATCTTATATATCTGTTACTCTCAGCAATAGATTCGATGATAAAATGATAATATATCACCCATCATTAATCAGCTATTTTTGTTCTGAAAGTCTGTAACATGTATGTATTGTATGTTATTCTGTTTCTGATTTTTGTTCTTTTGCTTTTGTTTTTACTTTTCAAAATAAAATACAACAGGACAGCTGACCCAGAAGCCAGGCCCGCCATGTGAGTGAGACCTCGCCTGGCGCACTTGCAGCTCTGTTGACCCATCAGCCAGGCCTGACGCAACCCCAGCCGACCCAGCAGCCAGGCCTGGTGCAACTGTAGCAGTGCTGACAGACCAATGGACCCATGGGCACGCAGGTAGGACTGCTCAGCCTGCAAGCCCTGCCCCACCATGAGAACTCTGCCCACACCCACAGCTCGTGACTGGTGGGTATATAGTCTGGAACACTTAGCCTATACCCTTGTGCCACTGGAACTTCTGCCTTGCCCAGAACCCTGTTCCGGCATCTGCTTTGGAGCCCTGCAGCAAAATTCCCTGCAAGAGAGGCTGGGGGTCAGATTCTACCAGCTAACCCAGGAGCTGAACACCTTGCCAGAGGAGCACAGCAGGCTCTCATCCAAAAGCTGCAGCTGAAGAAGCTGAGCACAGCAACCAGACTGAGCCAGGCACATCGGGACAAGATCAAACTTGGTAGGTCTGGACTCAAATTTCAGTAGACTCTAAGGGCATAACTTCACCGAAGTTCTGCATCAAAGGTCAAAGATCACTGCTATACAGAATGATATATACAAGGACCAAAATGCAGTCTCAGGTCCTGAGCCCATCTAGAGGAAATACAGGAGACACTACCATAGAAGAAAATGGGAATCATACATCTGAAATCTCTGAATCTGTAGCATCTGTAGTAAACAAACAAATGCAGAAACGTATAGAGGAACTCGGATTGGAGAAAACCTCTGAAGTAAAAAAAGAAATCTTTGAGTTACTAGAGTCTGAAGTAAAAAAAAAAAGAAAAAGCTGCGGAAAAGTATAGAGGGAATCAGATCAAAAAGAACCTCTGAAGTAAAAATAGCTATCTCTAAATTAATAGCTTCTGAAGTAAAAGACAAACTGCAGAAAGGCAGAGAGGAAGCAAGAGCAGAAACAACCTGTGAAGTAGAAAAAGGAAGGATAGCTATAATGAAAGATTTAATACACACCTCTAAAGAAGACATTGATAAAAAATTAGAGGAGAATAGAAAAATGATGGAATGCCAGAATGAGCAATATAGGAAAGAAATAGATTGCATGAAACAGTTTCAAAATGATGTACAGGAAAATAAAATCTCAATCACAGACTGGCAACTCCGTATGAACAAAAGTGAAGATAGAGTTTCAGATCTTGAAGACACAGTTGTAGGTAGTGAAAAGGTAAGAAACAATCTGTTAAAAACAACCAGGATGCAGGAAAAAATAATTCAACATCTGTAAGATGATGCAAAATCAACACCGTCATATTAATAGGCATCAGTGAGAAAGAAGGAGTCAATACAAATGATATAAAAAGAATATGGGCAGAAGTAATAGCAGAAAAATTTCCCAAATATGAGAAAACAATCAGACATTCAAGTAACTGAAGCATACAGAACTCCAAATAACATCAACCCAACTAAAAACACACCCAGACATATAATAGTCAAGATCCCAGAAATGCAGCAGAAGAACAATATACTAAAAGCCGCTAGAGAAAAGAAATAGGTTACTTTTCTTTTTTTTTTGGTGGGACTGGGGTTCGAACTCACAACCTTGCACTTGCCAGGCAGGTACTTGTGCCACAGAGCTATCTCCCCGGCCCCAGAAATAGATCACTTTTAAAGGAAAACCCAACAGAATAATGGCAGACTTCTCTTCACAAACCATAAAGTCAAGAAGAGTAGAGTGCTTTAAGTCCTCCAAGAAAACAAATTTCAACCCAGACTGCTATATCCTGAAAAATCTCTTTCAAGTATGAGGGAGAAGTGAAATACTCCCATGACAAGTAACAACTCAAGAATTTCATGATGTCAAAACCAGCCCTACACAGACCACTAAAAAATAGTTCAACGGGAGATAAATGAGACGAGAAAGAAAATACCAAATAGGGCAATCCATTAAATAGGAGAAAAAGGAGTAAACAGTAGTAAGTAAAAGGCATGTCAATCATAAGTCAATACATTTTAATTACAGCCATCAATATAAATGGACTAAATTCTCCAGTTAAAGGAAATAGACTGGCAGAGTGGATAAGGAAGCAAAATCCAACAATATGCTGTATACAGCAAACACACTTAACTAACAAAGAAACTCAGGGTAAACGTTAAATGATGGTAAACAATACAACATATTCCAGCAGGGGTAGCAATCCTGTTTGCAGACAGTCTAAACTTCAGACCAAGACTGATTAAATGAAGTAAAGAAGGCCACTTCATACTGGTTAGGGGAAAAATTCAGGATGAAGAGGTAACACTCATAAATATGTATGCACCCAACACAGGAGCACCAAGTTATATAAGACAAATCTTAATGAACATTAAAGATCTAATATCCAATACCACAATCTTAACAGGAGACCTTAACATCACTTTATCCCAAAAAGATAGGTCAAACAGACAAAAATTAGCAAAGAAGTAACAGAACTGAACCAGAACTTGGAACAACAGGACTTAGGGGACATACACAGAGTGTTCCACCCAAGCACTTCTTAATACACATTTTTTTTT
>PVKN010014986.1:0-18778 GCA_004027915.1 Capromys pilorides
CCTCGTCTTCCTCCTCTTTCTTTTCCTCCTCATTCTCCTTCCCCTCCTTCTCCT
The DNA here is from genome assembly GCA_004027915.1 of Capromys pilorides. NCBI lineage: Eukaryota > Metazoa > Chordata > Mammalia > Rodentia > Capromyidae > Capromys > Capromys pilorides. Next base: position 55 of record PVKN010014986.1, read on the forward strand.
TCTTCTCCTTCCTCATGTGCAGTTTCGGCTAGTCTTGAGCTCACTTTGTAGCCCAGGTTGGCCTCAGACTTTAGCAGTCCTCCTGGCTCAGCTTCTTGAGTGTTGGGACTGTGGGTGTGCACCACCATGCCTGGCAGTTGTTTGTTCGTTTGTTTGTACTAAGGATTGAACTCAGGAACTTGCACTTGCCAGGCAGGTGCTTATGCCACTGAGCTATCTCCCTAGCCCCGTCAGTTGATTTTAAAGTACAGGAAAATATGAAGAATAATGTAGGAGTTGTCCATGTACCTACCTCCCAGATTTGCTATATTTCTACCTGGTCTTGCTTTTTTTCTTTTTTCTTTTTTTTGAGACAGGTTCTTACTATGTAGTGTAGGCTGGTATTAAACTTGCTTATGTAGCCCAGGCTGGCCTCAAACTCATGGTGATCCTCCTGCCTCAGCCTTCTGAGTGCTGGGATCACAAGCATGCACCGCCCTAGCCAGCACTTTCTTTCTTTTTTTTGTCTTTTTTGAGACAGGGTCTCGCTATGCAGTTCAGGTTGGCCATGGGCTCACTTTTGTAGCCCAGGCTGGTCTTGATCTTGCACCAGTCATTCTGCCTCAGCCTCCGAAGTGCTGGGATTACAGGTATGTACCACCATAGCCAGAACTTTCTTTTTTTTTTTGCAGGACTGGGGTTTGAACTCATGACCTTGCACTTGCCAGGCAGGCACTTATGCCACAGAGCTATCTCCCTGACCTTGACAGTACTTTCTTTTTTTTTTGTGGAACCGAGGATCAAACTCAGGACCTTGCACTTGCCAGGCAGGCATTTGTGCCCCTGAGCTATCTCCCCAGCCCTGCCAGCACTTTCTTAATAAATAAAATATTACAGTTAATGTGAAACCCATTCCACCACCACCACTAAAGCCTCAATTCTGTCTCTTCCTCACTCTCCATGGTAGCCACTGTGCGGGAACTGATGTGTGCCTCATATACTTGTATTTCTTACTGCCATTAGTGTTGGTACCTGTACACCATATTCAACTTAGTTTTGGTTTTATTTTTTAATTTCATATAAATAGCATCACACTCTAATGTAAAACTGTGCCCATGGAAATGCAAAGGAAATCACTGATGATGTACTATGGTGTTGTTTGCTTATAATTTATTGATTTCATTAATATTAGGACATAGTTTTTATTTTTGTTTTATTTTATTTTTCTATTTTAGGGAAGGGTCTACAGAGGGCTTCCGGGGTCTCACTACTAGATTGTGAGATAGTGATCCACCTGTTTACAGCCTCCCAAGAGCAGGGATTACAGGTGTGCACCACCACACCCAGTCTCAATTGCCGTCTCAGTGAGTCTGGCATGGCAGGCCCAGGGATCGAACCCCCCGACCCTTGTGCCTGTTTGCAGGTGCTTTAATCTGCTGAGCTATTTGGCTGGCCCTAGCACATAGCTTTTAAAACTGAAGTGGGGTGCAGACTTCTCCCCTTCGCTCTCTGGGATCGGACTGGGCTAGGTGGGCTGCTCTGAGTCGCCATAGCCACTCGCACCAGGGCCTCCACTCGGTGGCCTCTGCCAGCTTTCTCTATCTTCTGCTCTTCAGGGGGCCCTACCACTCGCGGGAGCAGAGTACAGACAGCGGCCTGGGCTTGGGCTGTTACAGCGTGCCCACAACTCCGGAGGACTTCCTCGGCAATGTGGATGAGATGGACACAGGTAGGAGCACAGCCTGCAAGGGCATGCCTGTGCTTTCAGTTTTAAATTGTCTTTTAGGTCATCTTGGTTCTAAAATCCAACCAGACACCCTGGGTCTCAACAACACAAAATGACAACTGAAAAGCCACCCAGCCCACAGGCACTGGACATAAACCCTAGCCCCCTTTCCAGAGATTATACAAAAGTAGTTTTATACAAGAGCATAGGATTTTAACTTTTTTTCATTTTTTATTACTTTTAATAAGAGCAATGTGACAGTTTCGAAACATGTTAGTAGGACAGCCACAATAACTACTACAATGCCTATTGTTGTGTTCATAATAGTTGTTCAGAGTACAAGATGCAGACATGATAACTTTTCTGAAGACTATTGGTATAAATATTTCTCATTGAGCTAAGAGGAAATAGAATGTATAGTCCAATATTCCATAATGGTAGTGGGTTATCGGCAGAGCTGGTAGTGTAGGAAGCTGTTGACTTCAGCCTTTTACAGCTCAGCATACTAATCTGGCTTTACTTTTTGTGCCTCATGGTTAAACTTTTCTGCTGGGTGGTGGATTTTAACTTCTATTTTTTTTTTTTTTTCTTAATTTATTTGGTACAGGGTTTTGCTATGGCACTCATAGTGAACCTCCTGCTGTCTCAGCCTCGCCAGTGCTGGGATTTCTGTTTTTTTTTTTTTTTTTTTGCAAGACCAGGGTTTGAACTCATGACCTTGCATTTGCCAAGTAGGCACTTGTGCCACGGAGCTATCTCCCCAGCCCCGAGTGCTGGGTTTTCAAGTGTGCACTGCCAAGCCCGGTTTTAGTGGCCCACTCAGCATGGGGCCAGGGCTTAGCATGTGGTACTGGGATCGAACCTGGGCCTTGCACCTGCCAGGCAGGCACTTAGACCGCTGAGCTGTTCATCCTTGCCTCACTGACCTCTTCCTTGCAGTGTAGTGGAGGAGCCTGTCTGCTCTGTGGGTCTTTCCCAGTGGACTCTTTGGGCAGTGAGTGTTTAGAAAGTTGAGCCACTCAGAGGGTGCTAGGAGGTCAGCTGCAGGGTCCCACACAACAGTGATGTCCCCCTCTGCACTTATGAAGAGGGGGGCCAGGACTGTTCCTGCTCTCCTGCGCTCCTTCAGGCCGACCCTCAGCGTACTTCCGGTCTCTCCTGCTCTGCTGTCCTTAAAGAGTGAGGCATCCAGTTGCAGAGACTGGATTTACCTTTATTAGCCTAACCAAGCTTAATCATGAAAGAACCAGAGCATAGCACGGCTCTCTCCTGCTCCTGGCGAGGCCCATGACACATGCAAAGCAGACTGGATAAGTGTTAGGGTTCTGGGTTAGCCTAGTTAAGCGAGGACGACTCGTTGACTTTAGGGTGTAGAGTTAACCTTTGTGAACACTTGTCCGGGAGTGGGCAGAACTCAAGTGCAGCCAGAAAAGTTAGGGCTGCGAGCCCCGGGAAGCCAGCAGCTAAGCACGCCCTCTGCAGTCCGCAGGCAGGAATAGCCGCGGGGCCGCCAGCACAGTCGCAATCCTGCAAGAAGTGCTGGCGGTTTTGTTTTTGTCTCATCCATTTATCATTTCACCACTTACTTTATTTGGGTCTGGCTCATGTGCTTCAGGCTGACGTTGACCTCACCGTGCAGCCAGATTGCCCTTGGCTTTGCAGCAGTTCTCCTGCCTCACCCTCCAAGTGCAGGGATTGTAAGCGTGTACCACCGTGCCAGGCTTCATCTACTGTTTTAAGTGGCTAAAACTGCAAAGGGCCGGCAAGATAGCTCAGAGTAAGCACCTGCTTGGGCAAGCGCAAGGACCAGGGTTCGATCCCCAGCCCCACTGGTCACCCAGCCCCATCCCTGTGGTACACTGAGCCACTCAAGGAGTCCAGGCATGATGGCACATGGCTGTAATCCCAGCGCTGGGGAAGCTGAGGCAGGAGGATCACTATGAGTCCCAGCTGTGTAGTGAGACCCTGTACCAAATACATACATTGGGGGTGGGGTGGGGAGAGAGAAAAACTACAAAGACCCAAAAGGTTGCTATGGGGTTATAGAATTACTACAAAGAGATGTTTGAGGAGAAAGTGTAAGGGGCATTCTTCAGATAGCAATTTTGTTTAGCTAAAATAGGTATTTTTGAGTAGTAAAAGTTATAATGATAATTTCAACTAGAGATGAAAAAAAGTCTAGGCCTTTGGAGGTTTTATTCTTTTTAGGACAATTAAATTTTAAAACTTCATATTTAGGGCCAGCCAGATAGCTCAGTGGACTAAAGCACCTGCTTAGGCAGAGCGCAGCAGTGAGGGTTCAATTCTGGTGTGCCGTACAGGCCCATTCCCAGAACCAGCTGAGATGAGATTAAGCCTGGCCATGGTGGCATGCACCTATAATCCCAGCACTTGGGAGGCTGAAAACAGGAGGATACTGTGAGTCCGATCTACATAGTAAGACCCTGTAGACCCTGCACTAAAATACATTAAAAACCTCTCATGTTTATCTGTTACAGTACGGTAAGTATAGGAAAGTTGTTTTGGATTTTCTTTCCCATTTTAGTATTGTTCATCATCTGGAATACTACACTGAGGTTATAGAATTGAATTTGATTATATTTTTCAAATTCCTGTACTTTGAAAATCCTGTAAAATGCTGCCAAAGAGTCATTGATATATTGTGATTTCTAGGAAAACCATTAATCTTTGCCATCCCAGAATGAAGTCTGTTTGTCTCTCAGTGCTTGAATAAAATGAATTTTCTACAGTTCTTCTCAAAACAGTGAAACCTATGGGCGTGGTTCTCAGGGGGTCTAATAGCTGCACGAGACCCAAAAACCAATGCAAAAGCATTTTTTAAGTGTTGCTGATGCGACTGGTAGCTTTCGTTGTCAGTGCATCTCAGTCTTTGAGAAAGGTTTTGTTCCTTCAGAAAATTGTATATTTTGGGCTGTTTGCCTTAATTTGTTCTGATTAAGTAATTCATAGTAGTTGAGTTCCTGGATTTTGTTTTACTCAGCACAATCAAAAATATGTATTTGTGTATAATTTTATATGTACGGCACCTAGGGCCTTGTATGTGGGGCACATACTGTGTGGCCTTCTATTTCAGTTTATAAAGATGATCCCAATACCTAGACAGGTAAACTGAGAACCAGAAAAAGTAGCTGCATCTAAAGTTGCACAGCTAAAGATGAATCTTATGATGCAATATCTTTTTTCATTTCCTCCATTACCATTACATGAAGAGAATACATATTCTTTATGTCATTTTCCAGACCTGTAGCTTTTTTTTTCTTTTTCTGATTTGGTCTTTTGGAGACAGGGTCCCATTTTATGCAGTTCAGGCCAGTCTCAAACTCAGAAGTATCCTCCCACCTCATCTTCCCAAGTGCTGGGCCCGGCAGAACCTTAGTTTTCTAGCATTTTCTCAACTGTGCCCTCTAAAACTGTGACTTCACTAGGGTATACTTTCTGCCCAAATAGCATTAGATAACTAAGTGGGTTTAGGAAATAGTGGCTTAGGCATGACACAGTGAATTTCTTTACTGCGAGGCTCAGGACTGTAACCTGCTCGTGTGCGTTGTGCCTAGGTGCTGTGAGAAAGGGAAAGGGCTGGGAAGGCAGGAGGAAGGCCTACAGAGCCCGCTGGTTTGGTTTGTTTGTTTGGTTTTTTAGACAGGGTCTTGCTATGCAGCTCAGGCTGGCATTAGACTCACTACATAGCCCAGGCTGGCCTTGAACTCGAAGCGATCCTCCTGCCTCAGCCTCCCAAGTGCTGGAATTACATGTACATACCAGTACACCTTGCAAGCCTGCTGTTTAAGCAAGACTTAAAGTCAGTACAGAAAATACCACGGTTAAAAGAAGCTTTGCACCACTCTATGCATGTCAAGAATGATGTGGTAAGGGGAGGCCTACAGTTAAGCTCCCAGAGCAGAGTTCTGTGAGATGCTTAGTGTAGGCGAGGGCTCTCTCCTGTCAGAAGAGCTCCTCGAGCTTCCGTGATGGGGAGCAGGGGCGGTGGTCTGGCCTGTGGTGCCTTTTGCATGGCCCTTTGTTATTCTCTGCACTTGTACATTCTGGGTCCTGTCTACCACAGACTATGTGACATTCTCCAGTGTCTCAGCACCTCTTACAAGCGAGGATCATTGATATGAGCTCTGAAGACATGCAGGTGTCAGAGTACCATGTGACTGCCCCTCTGTGAAGGACTTGCAAGAAGGACTTTTCATGGTTTTCTCTCATTCTGCTTTAGGAGAGAACGCAGGTCAGACTCCTCTAAACATCAACCACCAGCAGACCCGCTTCCCTGACTTCCTTGACTGTCTTCCGGGAACAAACGTTGACCTAGGAACTTTGGAGTCGGAAGATCTGATCCCCCTCTTCAACGATGTAGAGTCTGCTCTGAGCAAAAGCGAGACCTTTCAGACCTGGCTGTAGTCGCTGTGGTTGTGCGTGGGAAGCAGCCGCAGCCCAATGTTTCCTGGGCCTTAGGGGAAGGTGGCGGAGTGGCGAAGGTCCACAGGCACTGCTTCCTGCCCTTTCTCACTCCCTCCTTTCCATGGGGCCTGTTTAGTCATTGCCTGGTTTTGATGGACAGGAACTTTAGTTGCACCTAAATATTCTGTTTTCATTTTCTGCAGACCTGCATTCCTGTGGCAGATGAGGCAGAGGCACCTGCAGAACTGTGTCTGCAAAATTACTTTTTTCCCTCAGCTGCCCCTTGCTATGCTTTATGGGCGTTAGTTGACATTTATGCATCCATTTATTGTAAACCATAAAAAACTGACCACAGGTAGTAAATTCAGGTGGGCATCTTGGTCCAGGAAATGTGCACAAAATTAGACCTGATTTACAGTTTCAAAAACTATGTTAATGACAGTAGTACCAAATGCCTTAAAACCTATTTAACTTGAGCTTTAAAAATCATTGTATGGATAGTAAAATTCTGCTGTATGGAATACAATGTATTTTGAATCCATGCTGGCTCTGATGGCTCTTACTGCTCTGTATTTACAAAGGCACAGGCAGGCCTATTATAGTTTACTTTTCATTGTGTTACTGCATAGCGTCTAAATAGCTTAGTCTTCCAGCAGGACAGTAGCAGCAGCATTAGAGTTCTTACCTGGAGATCTTGTGAAAAAGACCAGTCTGTACTAATAATGAGCATTTATCAAACAACAAGAAAATTTAATTGCAGCATGGATTTGTTAACAATGCAATTTAGAATTTGGTGTTTATTTAGAAAACGCTGATTTTATAGCTGATGGCAAAGGGCAGCCAAAAATGTTTGATAAATCAGTGACAACTATATTGTTGGTCTTTTGAAACTCTTCTGAAGACCTGGGGATTTCAACCTGATGGCACATGAACTAAGCTGTTGCTTTTTAAATTCTGAAGCCTTGTCAGTTTTGCTTTCGAGATGGCAAGCGTTTAAAATAGGCCTACCTATGAAACTGTTCAAAGGGTGAAGCAGATCTTTAACCGACATGTAACCAAAATGCCCTCTTAGGGAAGATGGTAGAGACATGTTTCTGAATGCAGTAAAATTGATTCCTAAGTGTATCAGTCTAATCCTGTTTGCTACAGTCGGTATAAAAAGGCCTGAGCTATGTATTCAATACCTCCTATATAACCAAAAACTTCATTAGCTGTTAAGGACTGAGAGAACATCACGTTCATCACCGTGCAGTCTGCCTGCATTGCCAATGAAGTCCTCAACTGTTTAACATTTTGAATGACATTATTTATAATCTGTGAATTTAGCCTTTTTAAAAACGTTAATAATTCAGGTCTCTGAGAGGAACCTTTCAATCCCCATTGGGGGTGGGGGGCTTATTGGTTGGTGATCTTAGATAAGATCCTTTTTGAGCTATCAGAGTATAGCACAGACTACACTTGGTCTTGATAGAGAGAAAGCAAGTGAAAGGGTCGGGGATGAAGCAGTGAAGTTACGGGATGTAGTAGAAGGGACAGTCGTCAGGAAATGGTTTTAAGTAGATGAGGAATAGTACCCCAATAGCAAGACAGGCAGGAGGTGTGAGAGGCGCCCTAAAAGGACAAAACAGCGATTTTCTACTACAGCCTTCACATCAGATGATTCTGTTGTAGAAGGAAAGAGGGCTTTGGCGCACTTTACGTGGGAGAAGAGCGAAGGGCTGGGCTGTGGTCTCCTGTCCCTGCTGACCAGTTGGCGGCTGGGGGCAGAGACCTGCCATGGCTCCCGACACTCTGATCTCTCTCTCCTCCACGGACTGTGCCTTATGTTCCATTAATTCCTTTTGCTCTCTCAAGCACTCTGAAATGTTTATGTTGCTACTAAATTAAAAGGGAGCACTCTTTCTTTTTCTTTTTTATAAGCAAAAATTGCAAAAAGAGTTGTACATTCTAAGAAAAAAAAATAAGGGACCTAACAAAACTCAGCAGTGTTACTGTATTTAAAAAAAATATTTTTATAGAGGCATTTTCAGGTTATTAAATGTACAAGAAAAAGGTAACCCTTTTTTTTAAGTAGTTAATTCATTGATAATTTATATCACCAACTTTTAGAAGTAATTTTCTAGTAAGCTCACGGCATTAGAAAATTTTAGAATTTTTTTAGTGAAATTAGTCAGAACTAGTTAATGAATATAATAAATATTTTTCCAGAATAAAATATGGACCCTGTTTGTTTACTAGTAGATAAAGGGAGATACAATGTTTTGTTGTTTTTAAAGTCATAAAATATGGCTTTTGTTAAGGAACATTCAAGCCTGAACTCTAAAGTAAGAGCTTTTTTTTTTTAGTGCTGGGAGTTGAACAACCTAGGACTCACACTAGGCCAGCGTCCTGGGCTGAGCCACACCCCCAGCCCTTCAAAGCAACCTTTAAATGACTGTTGCCTGTCATTGTAGGTGTTTCACCCCTCAGAATTCATGATAAGGTGCTATTTATACTACATATCTTACTGTAAGACAGCTGCCAGTCTGGTCCTAAGTCAGTCAGCCTGTTTTACCATCTCACCCCACTGCTTTGCTGTATGAAAGACATATTTTAAAAAGTAAAGTTAAAAAAAGATTTCAGAGGTCTTTTACTCAAAATGTTTTTTCTTTTTTCCTAATGAAATACATTTTTTTTTTTTTTTTTTTTGGTGGGACCAGGGTTCGAACTCACAACCTTGCACTTGCCAAGTAGGCACTTGTGCCATGGAGCTATCTCCCTGGCCCCGATACATTGTCTTGTTAGCAAATAAAATGTGGAATCCTGTCTGTAATTCTGTCACAAAGAAGGACTGGTAGCCCTGTGTCACCGAAGTATCCAGGGTGTGACATCATTTCTCAGATGACACAATGCATGAGACGTGCTGGGATGTCACTGGCCCCACCTGGGAGAGCAGCTGCGTGGCGTGGGCGGGTGGGCTACAGCTGGAGGGCCGCGCATGAGCAGTGGGGTCGCGCATGAGCAGTGTGCGCTCATCGCATACGTGGAAAGCAACTTCTCAAAGTACAACTTGTATTTTTTTTTAAAAGGCTGTTTTAAAAGGAAATTGCGATTCGTTGAATTGGGAAAAATGGGTGATTGACAGAGACCGTTTTCCTAACACTACATTTCTTGTACTAGTACTTTTACTTCTGTATTTTGTAATATGACATACGCGTGTTTATTTCTAATTTCGAACGTTGCGCGTACATAAGACAGTCAGATCAAACCATTTCACCTAGAGTTTGGTACTGGTTTTTACTTCTCTGATTCTGTATAAGAAAAATAAATGCAATTGAATTTCCACCAGGAGCCTCTGTCCTCTCATTATTTGTGTATGCTCTTCTGACAGGGCTTGGGTGGAAGGAGAGGCTTATGTGACCTCCTGGCAGACACTGAAAGAAAGAACATTCTGTAGGCAAACGTTGTTTTGGCTCATATGGCTGACCTTCAACATTCTAAACGTCTGCAGAATTCTGGTTCCTACTTTAGTTGAAGTAGTCCACTGAGATTTAACAAGATAGTATTTCTTAAACACACCACTCTATCAACACCCTGAGAGATATGGTTGTAGGCAGCTGAGTTAGATAGAAGTGTAGGCAGTCAGACGGGCCTGAAAGACAAAAGATTAAACAAATGCACCTGCGTACCTCCCAAGGGTTGGACCTGAGGGACTGATATTCTAATTAGGGGTCAACCACCTTCAAAAAGCCAGGAGGAGTCACGAACCCAACCCACTAAAGGAAAAGCCACTGTTCTGTATTTATGTCCACTAGCTAAGTGACACCCATTTGATCCTGATTTAATCAATTTTACCTGAGCAATTTTATTTGTCATCTTACTGGTGGACCACAGTTCTGTCCCGCCTCATACCCATCTTGCGAGTTCCCATGTTTCCCACCTCAGACCCACCTCACCTCGTGGTTTTACTCTATAAAACTCCTAGAAAAGGAAAGGTCCTTGGCAACCCACACAGGTCCCCTTCTGTCCCTCTCTGGGACAGAAACTTGCTTTTGTTGAATAAATATATAATGCTCTTGACTTCTGTTTTTCCTAAAATCCATTCTTTAATTTTATTTATTTTTGGCAGTACCAGAGATGGAACTCGGGACCTTGTGCTTGCCAGGCAGGCAAGCTGAGCTATCTCCCCAGCCTCATTCTTTGATTTTAGAGAACATGAACCCAGATACTTCATCCCAGGTATCTTTCACGTAGGAAGTTTCTTCCCCTACATCAGTATGACAAGACATCACAACTACAGGATTCTTACTCCTGCCTCTGTTATTAACAGTGTGATGTGACGTTTTTTACTTTCCAAACTAAATCCTGAAGAACAGGTTCATTCTGAGTTTTGGCTGGCAACCATATCTTTTCTGTTGAGTCCCCTGGTTCCCTGGCCTGATGATCTTTATCCCGCCACAGAAACAGGACTCCTCTTAGCAGAAGCCTTCCGCTGACTAAGCAGAGAGGTGCTGTGCTCAGTGGGCTACAGGTACATCCAGGGTCTGTGAAGCTCTCTCCATGCCAGGGCACAGTTATGTATTTTATTTATGTGTTTTTGGTGTCTGGAATCGAACTCAGGACCTCGCACTTAGCAGGCAAGTGCTGTGCCACTGGGCTATTCTGTGGCTCTATTTCATTATTTTAAATGGCCAGTAACATTCCTTGTATGTCACCTCTTGTTAGTTTTCAGTGTTTTTCTGTACAAATAATGTTAAGTGGAGTCTGCTTTTGTGTAGCTATAGCTAGAGAACAGATTTGTAGCAAAGAAACCACTGCATCAAATGACATTTAAAGAATGCAGACTGGTGCAACTATTATGGGAATCAGTATGGAGACTCCTTAAAAGACTAGGACTGGAAATCCCATTCAATCCGGCTATCCCCCTACTGGGAATTTTCCCAAATGACATTTGAAATCATTAAGTGATTTTAAATTTTAATGAGTTCCATGGAATATTTTCCCTCAAAAGGACTTGAACCAATTCGTTTCTGACAACACTGTATGCAAATACCCTCTTCGCTGCCAGCCTATGGGTAGATGCTGCTTATCTTTTAAGACTTCGCAGCTGTGACAGGTGGATAGCAGCTGACTTCTGGAGGTGGGGCCCTGGCTTCATTGAAGATGGCCCTAGACTTCTGGCATGGAAGGTGACTGCACATGCTCTGCCCTTGCTGCTGGGAGCCTGGGCTGGTTGGAAAAGCAGAATATGGCCTGGGAAGCCTTCTCTTTCGCAGCTGTCCACTTTCTGGCCACTGTACTGTAATCAGCTGTAGCTCATCCTCCTTTGTGTCCCTCTGCCAGCCTGTTTTTAACCAAAGGACCGTGAGCAGAGAACACAAGCCAAGCAGGTTGCTGTCGCACACATCTGTGTTCTCAGTGCTCTGGGAAGCTAAGATAGGAGGATCATAAAGGCAAGCCCAACCTGGGTGATGGGGTGAGACATTTCAAAATAAAAGGGCTGGTGATGTAGCTCAGAGAGAAGGCCTTCAGTTCAATCTCCGATACTCCCACCATGGCAAACAAAATGCCAAAGAGAGAAGGGGGGAGAGGTGAGAAGAAGAGAGAGAAAAAGCCAAGAGAAACCTCCTTTCCTCCTCTAAATCACAGGTGTTGGGTATTTTATCCAGTGACAAAGTAGAAACAAGCTTTTGTAAAGTGCTTTTACTTTTCCGTCACCCTGGTGCCTGTTTTATCTTTCTGTGCTATAGCTTTTGTTGGCACAGTCTTGCCCAGTCACAACTTCCTGTCATCTTCTCTAAATGCTCCTTGCCACCTGCACTGTATCTGCTCTTCCGTGACAATAAATGCATGTCTAGATTCTAATCGAACTTTCGTTTTGGGGGATCCGGTATCTCTAGGAATTGAATGAACTCTCTCCAGGGCAACAAAGCCTTCTGAAGTTCTCAAAGCCTGGACCCAGGGCCAATGGCATTGACGAGGAACTTGCTAGAAATACCTCAAAGCCTGAACAACAGAAACTTTGGGGAGGGAACCAGCACTGTTTTAGTAAGTCATCCATGACTCAAGTATGAGGACATTTCAGAGCAGTTTGAAAACCTTGCAAAGGCATTAAGCCAGCTAGCTCAGCAGCACAGAACTTGCCTGGCAAGCCCAAGGTCCAGAGTTCAATTCCTGATCCTTACCCCCACCCCCAGAAATCAAAACAACAACAGAAGTAGCAATAAAACAATCCTGCTCCCTGGTCTTCACTCTGAGATGCATATCTTTGGAGGTGGGGCCTGTACTGGACACCGGATTTGCTGTGGTGACAGCTGGCCAAAGTCTGATGGTCCAGCTGTGGCTTCAGGGTGGGAAACCATGCTCCTCCAAGGCACTAAGCTGTGCAGGCCTGAGTTTTAATGACCAGGGTACTTCTGACAACTACAAGCTGGAGCAGGACCACCCAGGAGAGGAACTTGGCAACAGCCTAGTTTGCTGCTCTTGTTTCCCAGGAGGAAACTGAAGCCCTCTACACAGCAGAGATGCTTTTCCAGGCCTCTGATCAGCAAATGTCCTGGTCAGCTCCCAGCTTTTCCTCCCTGCTCCCAGAAGTGCCCCACATGGAGAACAAGATGCAGACTCCTCAGAGAAACCAACAAGGCCTGAAACATGGATTTTAAAGTAGCCACATTCCAACAATTGAGCTGCAGGGCCCCGAGCCCAGCTCCCGGGGACTTTACCTTGTGGCTCAGCATCTCCCCTGTCTGCTGTTCATTCTCATGGAGCTCAGGTTATTGAGCCCTTTTGAGGATAATCTTAACCTTCTCCAGGTATCCTAAGCTTAATGCCAGCTCTGCCACTACCTCAACTGTGGCTCAACATTTCACACTTCAGTTTTCAAATAAGGGTGATAACAGCGCAGCTACTCGAAGGGTGTAACTGCAATGCTTTTGATGTGCATGAATAGCACCAGGGTAAGTGCTGGGCAGGGCCAGCTCTGGCAGGGTGGCTGGGAAGAGCAGAGCAGGAAAGCCTGTCCTGCAGGGTGGAGAGCTGAGGCCTGTCTTTCCTTTGCAACCCTAAGGGCTCTAGAAATTGGCCTCGGCATTCCAACCTTTTGCACAGGGAGCGATAAGGCCACTCCGTAGAACTGCACAGGAAGTGAAGAGCCAGGAGTTAGCAGGCAGTTGGGGAAGTGTGCTGGGTGGAACACCTTGTCGTGGGTGTTCTGAATGAGTGTAGAAAAATTGATTTTGATTATATTTTAATTGATATTTTTTAGTCATGTAGATATTGATGAACTAATGATCACTATAAATTATGACATCTTTTTTTTTCTTCTTTTTTTTTTTTTTTTGCAGGACCAGGGTTCAAACTCACAGCCTTGCACTTGCCATACGGGCACTTGTGCCAGGGAGCTATCTCTCTGGCCCCTAAATTATGACATCTTAAAAGGTAGTATAATGTTGTTATTTTGAATTCTATACAGGAACTTCACATTAGCATTACAAAGCAGCTGTCCTAGACACTTTTAGAATCAATACTGTATGTGACACAGTAGCTAAAGGTTGATGCTGTAATTACTCATGTTCATATTCTGCATTTCTCATAAAAGTTACTTATGTCAAAAAAAAAACAAAACACCCCAAAAAACAAACAAAAGACTTTTTCTTTCTTAATGATACTGGGGATTGAACTCAGGGCCTTTGTACTGAGTTACATCCATCCCTAACCCTTTCTAATTTTCCTCTTGAGGTAGGAACTACCTATGTCACTAAGATGCCCAGGCTGGGCTTGAATTTGCAGTCTTCCTGCTCCAGCCTCCACCCCCTGTGGTCACCATGCTGATCTGATCAGCAGGTCAGAGGGAGGCACTGCTTGCTCAGGTTTGCTGGTCAAGACTAGAGACTTGATCACTCTCCTTGTTGCTGGGACAAAACACCTGACACCCACAGTGGAGTAGAGGCCAAAGCAGGAAGGAGACCATGGGAGGCTGAGGGCAGAGCGCAGCTGCTCCACCCACAGCAGCCAGGAAGGAAGAGAGAGAAAGGAAGAGCCGAGGAGGGACATGGAGCCTTTCGGCTCACACCCGGTGACTTACCTCTTCTAACCAGCACCCACCTCCTACCAACACGTCCTCCCCGGGGCAGGAATCCACCGCTGAGTTCAGTGCCCCACAACCTAGTCACCTCCCAGTGTCTCACCTGAGAACACACCAGGGTTTAGGGGACATTCTCGGTCTAAACCACAGCAACCAGGAAGCAGAGATTATGAGCCCTTGGTCAGTTTTGCAGATTGAGCAAAATTTTCTGTGTATATCCCTCACCAAGGTTTGGGGTTCTTTTTTGTTAATTGCTTGATCCCAAATGCTTGAAGGTGGCCTTTTCTTGTCTTGAGTAGAACAGTTTATTCACATCCGAAACACAGCAGTAATGCTCCAGTTAATGAATGGAGTGAGCACCTGCTGCGTGCTAGGTCCGGGACTTGAATACTGCTCAGGCTGCTCTGCAGCTCGAGGAGCTCTCATCCATGGGGAAGAGGACCTTTGGAGATCAGACAGGAGGAGGGCAGCCACTCCAACACAGGCAGGGCGTGATGCAAGGGTGGGAGAGGGCTGTCAGTGTGTGGAGGTGGAAAACCCTGACCTAGATTAAGGAACAAAATATGCCCACATGCAAGAAACCCCAAGCCCCGCCTCTGCACTTTGGGTGTGGTGGGTTGGAATTATCAGCTTTGCTCCTCGGAACTGCAGACCTGCTGATCCTGCCTCCTTAGGGGCAGCGCAGAAGGTTCTTCAGCTCTCTGCAAGGCAATGGAGTGCAGCAGCATGTTTGAGCATACTGTTCTCGGGGACACAGGACCACAGCCAGGTGCACCCTCAGTGTCGGGCTAAAGGGCCAGGCTGTGCATGTGCAGCTGCAGGACGCCTGGCTCGACCTCTACAGGACACCTGCATCATCGAGGTCGGAGGTGCCAAGAATGGAGAGTTTCAGGCCATCGCCTTGGCTCCAGCCCATGCTTGCAGGTTCAACTTGGTCTTGCTTTTCTCACCTAAGCGTGATCGCCTGGTTGCCCGCCTGCCTATGATTTCAACCTCCAGCACAAGACACGAAGTGGACAACTACTTCACGAGTTCCAACAGTAAACCAACTAAAGCCAAATTGCTTCAGCAAGTGCTTGTAGACCTGCGGTTTGCTAGCCAGCTGGGCCTGGCTGGTGCACTGGTGTACAGTCAAGGTCAGCCCAGGAACACTCCTAACACAAGACAGAGTAACCTTGCAGAGGAGCAAGAATCCCTCCCTGGGACAGCTCTCGGTGGTCCTCCCCAGCTCATAGTTCTAGACCTACTCTTGTTCTTTTTTCCTTTCTCTCTCCCTCCCTGCCAGTGTTCTTTCCTAGTGTGCATATCCTACCCCACCTTGCAGATGGTTCGCCTCTGAGATGTTTCACGGACCCTCCTGTGTCTCAGGGCTTACGTGTCAAGACAGTTATTCCACAGCTCCATGATAAACTGCCTTTTGCTTTGTTTTGTGAAAACAAGCCAGATTTTTCACTCAGCTGCTGCCAGCTGGGTGTTGTAGACTGAAGGTAATGTCTGTCTTGGGTCGCCCTCAGTGCCTAGGCAGACACTGGGTTCAAGCAGTAGGAGGAAGAGCCACGTGACCTCTATTTAACTGAGTTACACATTGCCTGTAACTCTGTGTGCATGCCTGATGTGTTTGGGCTCAATATAAATGTGTTGCTTATCTTTCCTTTTTTCACTGTGAGCAGCTCAGGCCCATCAGCCTGAATATATAGCTACAGAATATTTTGAGATAATAATTAGATTTTACTTTTTCTTCCCTTCCCCCATTCAAATAACTAACAGACTCTGTGCTCACAGACCCAGCAAAATTCCAAGACAGAGGAAAATCTGAAGAAGGACCTACATTAAAGAGGGCTGAGTTGGTATTCAGAGTTAGGAATCAAATGTAGCTGCAGCAAACATCATTTTAGCCCACTGACTCACGGCCAGGGTGCTGGGGCCACTCCAGCCCCACCTTCAGTTTGTCACGGGGATACGAATTTCACACTTTTTTTTTTGGCTCATCTTTGAAGTCTTCCAATGACTTATTTCAGAGCCAGGGACACTATCTCAGGCAGGGGGAGACTTGAGGCCCCAGATCACAGAGCCGATGACTGGCTGTGATGCGTTGGGCACTGGGGAGCAGAGCTGAGTTAGAGATGAATTGGATTCTGTCCCTGCCTTGGACTATGCTTGCAACCTGAAGTGCAGTGAAGTTGGTCAGGCACTCACTGAGCACCCAGAGTTGGCCACTCCCAAGAGAGAGTCAACACCAACCGATTGTGTGTGTGTGTGTGTGTGTGCGTGCATGTGTGTGTGTGTGTGTGTGTGTGTGTATATTCATCGTTCCCTACCAAGACCTTAAGGGGCTGTTTGCCTGTCTGTCTTCCTTCTGCTTGTTAAATGTCAGGTGCTGAATGGGACCTCTTATCACAGAGAGTTCTTATCTTAGTATTACAATGAGAATAAAATCACAGCATGCAACCATTTTGTCTCCGGCGCCTATGTGGGACCAAGCACACAGTAGGTAATTGTTAATGCTTTATTGCAGCCTTGCCAGCTTGACATGCAAATCCCTCTGAGACCCTCCTCACTGTTCATCAGGTCAAGTTCACAGTACCGCAATTCTATTTCATTCTTGGGTGACTTGAAGATTCAGGGGATGATTGCCTTGTAATAGTTCTTTAAGTCTGAGGGACTAAGAATGGGGAAATTATTTTCCCAAGACTCTTCAGCTGGAGTCAGTTCCAAATCCAAATCAATCCAGTGGATTTGACTTCATTTCGATTTCAGACACATAAATCCTAGAAGTAATACTACTTATTATCTAAATCTTGGAAAATAGGTAGCAAAAGTATTATTCAAATTAGCTTTTAAGAAACATTCTTATTTGATCAAAGAAAGCATCTGTAAAAGGACTGCAAAGCATTTTGCTCCTCAGTTTCTCTCAGAGACACACAATTCTTTGTTATGTTACCACTGAGTTCAAAATTTAATTTAATGTACATTAGGGAATGCTAGCATAAGGCTGCTCAAGTTGGCTAAAAAGCCTTTACATAAAAATCACTTATGATACATCAATTTTTTTTACAAATCGGGAAAAGATTAGTTGCTCATTTTCAATGCACTTTCCTCCCTTGACTTAAGAAAAGCTTTCAAAGATATAAACATCTTTATATACAAAGAAGCAGTATGGCAGGATATGTAACTCCATACATTTCACACTTTTAGGGGAAAAAATGGTAGAAAATTGACTTTGAACCTGTTCTTCAATTCTAAATTGCAGCTAATTTGAGAAATTTATAAATCAAAAGTGTAATCTGCTTTTAATCTGAAAATAGGAAGATTCTAACTTGGACAAAAGCTGGCTGTAGGGAGAGGGGAGGGCCCTGCCCTCCCTGAGCTTTGCCGGGGGGACCAGGAGGGAATCAACGATCGAAGCAGGGAAACTGAGGCTAATCCATCTTCCCACAAGTTGTAGATCTAGAGCTGTTCACCGTAGAGGTTTAAACTGTCCCTTCTCCCTAGAGAATAGAGGAAAAAAAAAAAAAAGAATGAAGGAATGAAGGAAAGTGACGCCATTTCTTGAATTCTTTCTTCTCCCCTCTGTCTTGCCTTCCACCTCGCTCCTCTTGCTCCAGCTTCTCCCACCCCTTTACTGGTACCTACTGAATGTTTTTTTGCGCTTTCCTGGCCTTCTTTTAATCTGTCTTTGACTCTTTGGGTTATAGGAATGGGAATTTCATTTTATTTTGCATTATCTACTTATCATTAAATACAATTTTGGTTAGACCTACAGACAGGACTGTTGTGCTCAAATCGACAACAGCAGTACACAGAGGACCCAGCATTGGACCCCAGAAGCCTGAGCCTGCTCCTTTCCTAGAAGCTGGGCTGCTTCCTGATTTTCTTACTAATCATTAGCAGCACTCACTGAGCCTCACGGGTGTTGAAGAGGGCACAGCAGCCACGCACTCAGCAACGCAGGCGCTGAACGCTCATACCCAGTTCACTTCTGACTCGTCTAGGACCGCCCAGCTGGCCATCCAGTCAGGCACTGGCTTCTATTTTTAGGCTCAGGGTCGTCTAGCTAAATCCCTGCTGCCTGAATGGATGAAAATTGACCTGTACACCTCGTCTGTAAGCTAGGCAAGAGATAGCTCTACTCAGGTAACGGACACCTTGAGAAGTTATTCAGCTGTCTTGGTCACTTGACAGGTAAATTTTAGGGCTTGGCTTGGAGCCCTTCCCTATTTCCTCCCGTGGTAGTGCTGGCAGTTGGTTGAGAGGCCAGCTGCCCTCAAGTAAGGAATCTTCATCAGACTGGAGTGTTAAAACTGCAGTTTTTGTGGACTGTAATATTTAGTGGTAAACCATTATGCTGCCTGAACATTATTTTCTAAGAGTTTAGAAAGGAAGAAAGTATTTGTAATGAAACACTAATAATGTGTGGATGTAGGTGATAGTACCCGGATATACACTGTAACCATCCCTTCAATTTTTATGTAAATTTGAAGTTTTTCATATAAAATATTGGGGTAAGTGAAAGGAACAAGAAGGACGAGCAG